>VWZV01009869.1:7553-129947 GCA_013397155.1 Irena cyanogastra | reverse complement strand
CATCACCACCCCCCATCACCACCATCTATACTCAGAGCAAAAACTCAGCCTCATGGAAGAGTGGCTCTGTGTTTACTGGTGTGGTCTGTTCAGCTGCCTCAACAACTTCCTTGTGATCAAAAGATACAGGCCTCTGTCATAAACACAAGTGATTCCAGCAGATTCTCAAAACTGTTAAGAGAAAGGTTAAATGGAGAATAAAGTACAAAAGTTCACAAATCTGGAGGCACAAACTATGGTGTCTGTGCTCTGCAGGTCTGAGAAGTTACTTTGCACACAAATGACTTTAACAGATTTTCTATAGTGTAGTTTTGTTTCCCGTTTTTTCGTGTTTATGTAGATGTGTCCTGGCATTTTTTTCTGATTGCTCATGGTAGTATATAGCAGGTTTCAAGATGAACTTGTAAAAAGTCCGTTTTCCCAATGCTACTTAAATACTTTCTTTAAAACATAATTAGTCTAGAAGTTGTTGTATGAAAATATAAATTAAAATAATTAGTACTCCATAGTTTTCTAGGCAACTGAATGTCTCTTCATGGATTCTGTGGCTCTGTTTTCACTCATTCCTCAGCTCAGAAACAGATAACACAGGTGGCCTGATGCATTCTTTGCAGTTACTCCACCCCGCATGAGGAAACTCCTTTTCCCCTAGGAGGAGATCCTGGCTGTAACACAGCCCCTCCAGCAGAGAAGGACAGCAAGCAATTCACACTATCAAAAACAAAAACGGGAAAAGAGAAGGGGTTTTCTTAAAAGGTTTTAAAAAATATTTAAAGTTAACTTTTTATGTCCTAAAAATCCATAAATTGTATAAACAGGAGCTTGGGGACTTATGGGAAGAAGATTGTTATTGTATTGTTATTGCCTTTATATTTTAAAGCCACATTGTTCCTGAGATACAATATAGGCTTCCCAGAGGATCAGAAAAACACTAGAGCTCCTTAAACTAATGCTTGCAGATAAACAAAGATTTTTTTAAAAATTTAAGCTTACATATTTATTTATTTTTCTTTCAGGGAGATCAGCTCGAAGTTCCTTACTTTGTGTCTAAACAGTGGGGCTCTTACTTCATGGACAGATTGCCAGGCCTGGAAAATGCAGAGGAGACCTTAGTTCACACGTGGTCCTGTAAATGTATTAGCACTTACAGCACTATTGCAATCCCTAGCCTGGAAGCAATAGCAGGTAAGGAAGATGCTTGGGGTTTTTTTCTAATGAACATGCAGTGTTCATAGTCAGTGTCTAGTGCTGTAGATCTGGTTTTGAGATTATGTGTATCTAAAATACAGTCAAAATACTCTGTTCATATGATGCAGCACTTAGCATTAGTGGCCACTGATTACTTTGATATTTGTGCTTTTAATTGCTGCCTGATAAACCAGGGGTTTTGTTTGTGCCTGCAAATACGAGGTGTCTAATTGATTCGCTGTTAGAGATAGGGTGCAACATTTACCAGACTGTAGATTAGTTCTGAGCTTGGTCCCTACTTCCCCACTCTCATTTGCTGTTTCTCCTTTTAGTGGTGAGATACATTCGAAACAAACAACATGCAAAGGTACTTGGGAGTGTTGTACTTAAAAAATGTTTCTCACTGATCTGGCTTATTACACTTCCTCTATCAGCTCACTGTAACTTTGCAGCTGCAGTACAAACCAGTGATTAGGAAGTGGTGATGAAGACCCCCATGTGCTCCATCTATCATTTTGCATTACTGAACTTTGTCAATACCCATACTTAAAGGAATAAACTAATTGTTAAATGAAGGAAGAACACAGCAAGCATTAACTTTACTAACTCCTCCATTCAGGATCTTTTGCCTGCTTCATGCATAAGACCAAGGAATAAAAGATTTGTTGCAAGAGAGCATTTCAGGCTTGCCCAGCAGTGACTTCTACAGCAGGACACATGATAGACCTTTTCTTTGCAACCATATTTTACACGTGTACTTACATTGTATGGATATCTCAAAGCAGAACAATCCTAGATTACCACAATTTATTTATGCCTCTGATATTTACCATTTTGCAGTCTATTTCAACCTAAAGGCAAAAAGCCCAAACATACCAAGGGAAAATGCCAGCAGAAAGATAACTTCCATAAAACTCTCATCTAATACTTTTTCCAGGGTCGTACTGTGGCTTGCTTTGGAAGTGTTGGCCAAGAGAAAATGGTCAGCCACAGTCTGAAACTCTGCCTCCCAGCCAGCTCCCCCCCAGCCACGGCTCAGTTTAAAGAACAAGCAAGGGCTCTCAACCACAAATGTATGATGAGCTTTCCAGTTACAGATGAAAGGGTGCAAACCCATAAGGCATATTTGGGCAGTTAACTGAGTAGGATAGCTGCCTGTGATTAGCAGTGGAGCTCTTGCAAAGCCTGGTTCTCCATTAGAAGGGACACCATGAGCTGTCCCTTGCTGCATTGAACCAGTGCTGGGGCAGGAGGTCATGTCTGTAAAAGTTAAACCCTGGTGCTAAAGGATGGGGGAGAAAAAATGTTTTAAACTTGGAGCAGTCGTCAGACAGCAGACTCAAAGTTGAAGGTACAAGAATATCTTTCTTACACAGAGTGGTATTTCTTGTTTGTTTGTGTGGAAGAGCAGATGTTCATTATTATGGATGTTAAGGAATTCCTGACTCCTCTTGAATACCTTGTCTGACTCCTGTCACAGCAAGCTGTGAGAACCCCTGTTTTGCCAAGCCCTGAAGTTTTTGGCTACAGTTGTAAGTCATATCTTAGCTACGGCTATTTGGGAATAACTAGCTAGAAGAGATTGAAATGGGTTATGCAAGTTTGATGCTCTCCAGCTTTTCCTTTCCCATTCATCTGCTTTAATTACCAGCAGAGGACTTTCCATTGCCAAGCTGCAAAAACTCAGGATCCCCTGAGCCCAAGCGTGAAGCCGGGTTGCCACCAGGCTGACCACATGAGCCCAGCTCCCAGCCAGTGATGTGCTGACTGTGCGAGCTCAGCTCCGGCTGGCTCAGCCTTGGCAGCACCTCGCTCAGCCTGATCCAGCCAAACAAGCTGCCACCTCACTGGAGGTGTGCTGCAGCCTCCTGTGAGCTGGGGGTTGACAAGGGCTTCTCCATCAACAATGTCTGACCTGGCTTTTGTACGCCTACGTGAGCAGTAGTAAGTGCCACGTACAAGTCAGGATGCCAACAGCTTGTGATCTACAAAAATATTTGGTGAAATGTGGCAGATGGCTGCACTGCTGACTTTAAGATTGATTCTTGTCATTTGGCTGCAGCGAGGGTCTGTGCATAAAGAACAGCTTTGTTTACTTCTCAAGACACATTGAAAAGGATTATTCCAAAGACTATTTAACGTTACTTAACACTAGTAACTCACTTAGTCAATACTAGTTCAAAGATACATTAGAAGTTCTGAACTTTCTGGCAAGGAAGGTATTACTGGAATTGCAGACTATTGCACCACAGTTTGTCATCTAAATTCTCCTGAGATTCCCTGGAGAGAAACTGGCATTTTCGTTGTGCATGAAAAACTATTTAATTTATTGTTAAAATTGCCCAAAGGAGACCTTCTACAATACCTTCTGTGTACTTCCATCAGTTTGGATTGGAAATCAGATATATTTTATATTGACAGTATATGGTTAATAAAATCGTAGAAGCCAATGTCCCTACTCCTGTTCTACATACCTCACTCACAAATCCATCTGTTTCTCCACTTTTCTGCTGTTGAGTCTCTCCTTATTTACAGCTCCCTTACAGATTTTGGGCATTTTAAAGCACAATGATATCATAAGACAGGTTTTCCAAACTGGGATCCATTACCGTGGGAATGTTACTTGAGAGCTCCCACGTGGAAATTAAAAGTGTAGGGGTCTCTCTGAAAAATGACATTCTGCATAAACCATGGTTTCCAGGGCATCCTCCTCCACTTCAGAAGGTTAGGTATAAGCCAAGTAGAGGAGGATTACTCTTATCTTTCCTACCTGAATAATCTGAACTTTAGCTTCAAGGACAGCAACCACTACTCTGTGACCATGTGACCACATTTCCAGATCCCCATGTTAATAATTGTATTTCCTGCATCATATGGATATTCCAACAGTAATTTCAACAACTTCAAAAGTACCATTTCAGACAGGTTTTTTGATTAACAGTTCTTTAATCCAAAAATATGATACGCATATTTCAGGCTAATGCTTTGCCTTTCAATCTCACTATGGTATTTCTATAAAAGTCACACTTCAGAAAATTCCATGAGGAGTTTCAGAGCTATGGAGGGGATTTTTGTAAGAGTTTTTTTTTTTTCTTCATTGCAAAGAAAAGGTTAAGAAAGTGGGCTCAAAATTGTAATAAGGAGAACAATAAAAACTTTTTTTATAATTTCATGATTCTTAACCTGATGTTCTAAATTTGTCTCATAATCTCTGAATGATGAAGTTTGTCAGAGGATTAAAAACTACTGCAAGCAAGAAAAGGAGATTGAGTGATGTTGCAGCTCAAGAGAATTTAATTTCAGAGAAGAATTAGTGCAAATGTAAACGTTTCATGGAGACAGACTTCATTTCACACTTTGGAGATTTGATAACCAGGCTTGTGTCATGCATGAGGATAATGCATTTTTTAAAATCTTGCGTGCAATATGAAATCGTATCAGGGTTTGCCCTTATGGCTGCGTAAGTTTTTCTTCATGCCTTATTGTAACTTCAGTTAGCTGGAACTAGAGAAAAAAATCTCCATTATAATTAACCAAAACTGTCTCTTTAAAGATGCCTACAGATCTGTACCCTGCCACTTTCTGCGGGAGTTTGAGTCGTCAGCCTGCTTGCTGTATAAATATAATGGTAAAATTGCCAGTGAACCATGACAAAGAAGTTCATGTTTCTGCTTAGAGCTGCAAATTATCTGCACAATGGAAAGCTCAAGGCAGCCGTGGCTGGGGCTCCAGAACTGGCAATGTGCAGGTCTCAGATACACGGGTCTGCCCAGCAGAGATCAACTACAAATTGTAAATTTCACACACCATCTTCCACACATATTTTAAAGGTGAATTCCCTGGAGGAATCAACTGTTATCATGGAAGACATGTATTTCACTAATCATGTGATGTACTAATCACTAATCAGCCATATACTAATTTCTGTATCCTGAACAGCCTCATTTGTAATTACTGCTGAAGTGAAACAAAAAAATCCCTCATGTTTTTGCACCTCAGTTCTGTTTTTTCATTGACATTACATCACTTAAAGTAAAATCCAACTCCTTTTAAAATTAAACTAGTTCTTGCTGTAACCAGACTGATAATTGTGCTCTTATTCAAATGGTACAATAATATATAATTCCTTAAACACATAGAACTATCTATATTATGCATTGCTAGTTAGCAGTAACCTTTCATATTTAATGCCTTATCTTACAACTGTGCTTTTACTTGCCAATTTCAGTGTAAGGTTGTATCTATACAACAGCATCTAAAGACTCAGTTTATCAAAATGCTCTGAGGATTTAAACTGCTTTGGGAATTTGCTGTTACCAATAATAGTTGCTGCTACAAGGCCAAAGAGGTAATTTTTATAACTGAACCTTTTCTGCAAAAAAAGTATTCTTACACTTGGTGGAAAATTGTTGTAAATACACAACGATAACTTTTCTGAGGTTTTCTGGCCCTGAGGTTTCATACAAGGAAAAAAAACAGATAACAAAGATAACTGAATATAGAGAAGATATGTGTTCTGAATGTATATAATAGGATCTTCATCTATGTGTCAGTTGAAAAGCATCAGATAATGTAAATCTGATTCATCTGTTCCAGGAAACTAGTTTCAATATTCTCCTTTTAGAAGAAAAAAAGAAAAAACATGCCCAACACAACCAACAAATATAAGGCATCTATTTTTTCAGCTGAAAAATACAGCTGAAACCAATAATAAACAGCATTTTAACCATAAAAAAATTATTGTTCAATAAATCAAGAGTAGTTTATAAAAAGTCTTCAGGACCTAGTTACTTCCCAAATGGTCTGAGACCTCATCTTTACCACAGGATTTGACTGCTTGATAGTAATTTTCAGTGTAGAAAGGACAGTATTCAGTGTATTACAGTTTGGTCAGTTTA
This sequence comes from Irena cyanogastra, assembly GCA_013397155.1. NCBI lineage: Eukaryota > Metazoa > Chordata > Aves > Passeriformes > Irenidae > Irena > Irena cyanogastra. Next base: position 123,861 of record VWZV01009869.1, on the reverse strand, counting down.
CAGTATTACAGTATTATTTACTTGTATTACAGTTTTTCCTTCCTCCTCCAGAAAGGTGTATAGACTTGTGCCCTCGTGTCAAATCATGCAGAACCCAAAAGATTACTTCCTAGCCAACAGCTGACAGAAATGTTCCTGCCATCGTTATTCTGCTCCATGAGATATCTGTCAGAGTACAGCCACCTCGAAAAGATTAAAGGGAGAACTCATGAGCAACTCATTAGGAAAGGGGGAACCACTCAGTCATTTCTGCTTTAAAGTTATCCTTCAACTCAGGCAGCATAATTTCTTTTGCAGGCTGCAACTAAAGCTATAATTGGGTTTTGACTGGATCGCAGGCTTATGGGGTGGGTTTAGATTGACACTTTATAAACCCTGGTTGTAATAAAAAGTGTTGATAATTTTTGGGTGTGAAAACTAGTAAAAATAGGTAAATCACCAGGTATTGAAAATATTTGTCTGACTAGGTTGAAATTGTACATAACCTGCAACCTCACATGTACAAAAAACATTGCTGGAAGGACATTTATGCACTCTGCATTGGTGCCTAACATATTCCCTCTAGATTAAGATGGTCACACATGCACAAAAAACTATGTAGGCCTTGGCTTCATGTGTGTCTCTGTGTGGATTTTTATTTTTTAAGGTAAACAATGTTTGTTACCCCTCTAGAGAAAAAATCAGGGAAAGGGAAAGAAAAAATTTGTTTTACAAGAGAGGGGGACGTGATGAGATTAACCCATCTCATGAGTTTGGAGAGAAAGGTTGATCTTGGTGAGTGTACCTCAAAATGAAAGTAAAGGGATGTATCATTTCTGCATTTGTCTTAATATAGCTCCTTCACAGTCTCAAAATGCATCTCCTTTTTTTTTTCTTTTATCAATCAGAAATGCCTGTCAGCTCAAACAATTGCTTGTTTCCAGGCTAACTTCTTGAACCTACCTCAGAAGCCCTTCCTCCTGCTCTAAGATCCAGAATGAGTCATTCACACAGAAATTAATTAACAGATCCCTGAAAGACCTGAAAGACTAACACATCCTGGTAGGATCTTGGCATTCTCTCAAGATTTTTTTTTAGATTAAGTCTTCACCTAGATATTTAAAAATATTATAGTCCAATATTTTCTTCTGATCAATTCCAGATCAAGCAAAGAACCACACAGGGCTATTTTCTTACAAGACTTCCAAAAACCACTCTTTAAACTAAAACAATAATGAGAAACATTTCCCTCACATAGAAATAATGAGTTTTCTCATGAAAACCCAAAACAGCAAAGGAATTTCTAAGGCTTTCCTTCACTGCAGACTCTTATCAGGCTCAGCTGCGAGTTAGTGCACGCCTTGTGCACAGCTGTTTTCTTCAGGAAGGGGTCAACGGTCCCATGGCCATAGGGTAGACCCAAAGTAATGTGACTTGTTATTCCCAAGATAATTACAGTAAAATTGCATACCACAAGCAATGGCAGCAGCCACGATGGGACAGTCATTCCATTTCCCCAGGCACTCGTCCATCTGCAAAACTGGTAGTGAAGCTGCTGCTGCACATATCCCTGCAGTTTGCCACTTGGGTTTTCTCCAATGGCACTGTCTTCTGTGTTAGACACCACAGAAAAGGAACCAGTGACAAACCTCAGTGGCACTGAAGCTCTTGCTCAGGCCAAGCTCAGGCCACAAATGTCTGCTGGCAGTGCCACAGGCACGATGTCCAGCCAATACACCTGTGTTGGCCAAAGGTCTTATGTAAGTGCAAATAAAGCAGCAAACCTGCACTTTGACTGAGAGCAGTTTTAGTCTTTATTCCTGCATGCCCAGGGGTAAGCTGCACTGGCTCATATCACCAACTATATCCAAACTCAGAAGCTTTCTCCTATGGAGAAAACCTATATTGAGGAGTTCCTCCTTTCCCATATAACATCACCCAGATACTCTCCTCCTCTCCAACTTCTGAGTTATGGAGTATGCAGACAGCAGCACTGACTTTCATGTAATTGACAGAAGGAATGCTTTTCTCATGCTGACTTCACTCTTTTGGGAGCTTCGCTTTAGTACAGCAAACATCTGACCTTCAGATTAGGAAAATCAACCTTAGAAGTTTTTCTAAAAATAACTGCCATCAGATAAATCTACTTGTGGCCTTGGGATTTTTTCTTTTTGCCTCTAGTATGCTGTCTTACATCCTGAGCTTTTAGTGCAAGTGCTGCTTTGACTGTTACAAAACAGAGATGGGTCAGGAGATAAAAAAACATTTAGCATTTAAGAAAAAGCAACACCTGTTATAGGTTACCCACAGACTGGCAAGCCAGGTCACTTGAAGGCACAGCCAAACCAGTTAGTTACTCCACAGCAATTATGCTTACTCCACTGCTAAGAAATAACTATTAGAAGTTGTTATCATTAAGAAATTAATATTTTCTTTCAGCAGTGACTTTGAAATACAATGAAAGATTCATGATAAAGCTTCCAAGCCAGCATTAATTATGGAAAATCCTGTAAAAGGAAAAGAATTTGTACTAGCTGATGGTTTGCCCTCTGCCCCTATAATTACCTCACCTGGATGATGAGATGTAAGACGGAGTTCTGACATTGTTTTCTGAAAATTGACACAATTAAGCAGTTAAGAGATTTTTTTCAAACTTAGGTATCACTAACAAGGTTTTAGTTCTCTTCCTTGTGCCTTTTCCTTGGTGATAATCAGGAGGATATATTGGGATTCACTTAAGAGCACAACCCTGCTGTTTACTAGGAGGCTTCTGTAGCATCTGGCACCAGCCCTGCTCACTGGCAGGGAGCAGACCTCAGGGTAGGAGGGGGAGTTCTGCTTTCTGTAGAGTTTCTCACTCATCCCAGGGATGCTGCTGTGGTGTCATGATGAAAAAATGTTGGCTTTGCTTTTGTTGGTCAATACTGAAAAATGATTCCTGACATTACTGCTGTGTATTTTGGGAGAAATCTGTTTCAGTCTTGGACTGTGCTTTTAATTGAAAAACAATGACATCAATCTAAAGTGCTTAGTTAAGATTTTATTTGTTTAATATATTGGTTTGTTCAAGGAAATTTTAAAAAATTAGAGTAGTAAGTTTATCAAGCAGGCCTGTGTCTGGATTAAATTAAAGCTGTCTTCCATTCAGTTACTCAAATACTTTCCTGATCACTCATTGAGAATATTACATTTTCCCTTCTTCTTGTGGTTTCTCTTTCTTGCTTGTGGGTGGAACTCCAAGTCTTCCTCTGATAAAAGCTTGTGGCATTTATTTAGCTGGCCTACACTCAGTGCACAGCACATGAGACAGTGAAATGTTGTAACTATTATATAAATCCATCCATAACTCCTAAGTATATGCGTGGATATGGGTATACTTAAGCATCAGAACACAATGCTGTACTTAATGTCACTTAATACCTGGATCTGGATAACTGCTGTTCAAATATCATCATTGTTGTTTTGCTCACACCAGAGCTGCTGGAGGCCTGTAAGAGAGGCTGGGCAGGGCAGGAGTTCTTCGGAGCTCAAGTTAAGCCATATAACCTGTGAGGGTTCCCCAAGCCATTGGGAAATGCTAACACCACTTGATGGTCACCATAAAGGAGAGCAGTATTCATCACTCACCTGCACTCAGGCTGGTGTGGGAGCAAAGAAAGGAGCAGGACAGGAACCCAGGGTGATACATATAATAATATAATAACTGGCATTTCTGTAGATCTAGGACCTTCCATATTCCTCTAGGAGCCTCTTGGCACCCTTCACGTCTGGTTTCTAGGAGTCTTTGGCTCTTAAAGGGAATATCCTGTTTGTCTTGGGTTAAAAAAAAAAAAAAAGTTACTCTGGGTGGAATTACCTAAGAATGGTAGAAAAATTCTGGGACTCAAGCAATTGAGTAGAGTCAGCCAGTTCCTTCTTCCAGTCTCAGGCTGTTTTGTTTGTTCAAGTCTATTTAGTTGTTGTTTTTTTTTATAGTGGCAATATTGGATGAGTTTTGTACTGAATTCATTACCACTGCAGGTTAGGGCTCATTAGAGCCTTGCTGTCAAATTGTATCTCAGAGAGGACCACAGATCTGCCCCCTGCCTAATTTCTGACTCTCCATCGGGGTTAGATGAGAAGTAGGTGCCAAGATGCAGAGGTCTACCACCACAGCAGCAGCTGTGAGCATGCACAACAGCAAACTCTGAAGAATTTACTGGAAAAAAACACAAGGAAAACAACAATTTGGAAATAAGCTATAAGCTATACTATTTTTTCCCCAAGATTGGCTTTATTATCGAATACTGTATGGTTTTGTTTTTTTTCATGCTTTTGCAAAATGGATATGGATATTTTCTAGTCATCTTCCAAAGCCAGCTTGCTGACACAAAAGCAGCATTTAAATTGATAGACTGGGGTGTGAATATATAAAAATGTGATTATTCTCTTTTGGAGCCTTTTGCATTGTATATAGAATGGTTTGGATGTTTAAGCTGATTCTGTAAATCTAGTTTACCAAGAAATACCAATGAAATTACCATTTTGATCCAGCTGATTATTTTCCTGAGCAATTATCGACTCTGTAGCAAGTCTGCCCCATTTGTGCTGCTCTTTGATTAAACTCCTCTTGGGAAACTCCAGACTGTTGGACTATTAAGCTAGTAAAAGCTTTTTTATAAAAGTAACTGTATGACATTTGATTTTTATAGCTCATAAAGATATTTGGAAATATTTGCTTTCTTTTCCCATTTATTTTGTAATTTTTGAGACCTTTGTGTTAAACTGAGTATCATAAATAGACTCAGCAGCCAGTAAATCCACTGGGCATTCTGCATACTAGGAAAACATCTGCCTGTTCTGCCATGCTCACAATGAGCTCCAGAGATTTCCCTGACTCAGACAAAATGAGAAAATTAACTTCTTTGACAAGCTAAAATCACCCACTTAAATAATTCTCTTCCAATTATCTTTCCTCCTACTTTATTCCAGCTTCTATCTGATTTTTCAGCTTGATCTAAGTACTCATTTGTTGCTGTATTATGTTCAATATGAGTTTAAAGCTGCAGAGCTGGAAGCTGTCCTGGTGCCTGCCTGCGAATCATTGTGAGACAGAGCTGGATTTCCTGTTGTTTTTGCCGAAACTACTAGAATTGTGGGTTTCTGTTTCATAGAAGCTGTTGACTGGGGGGGAAAAAATTGCAGCATGTAGTGACAGGATGTCACTTCGCCAAACTTACTCCAAATCAAATTTTAAAAATTGCAATTCATAAGTTATCGTGCAGATGAGCTGAGTAATAGCTTTTATGCTTCACTTTGGTTCTAAACAGACAACCTGGAAAGGAGCTAACCGTGTTTGGGGGGAGGTTGGTTTTTCTTTTCACTTATTGGAAGGGGAATTGTTTCTTGAACTAAGTTTTATTTATGTTTTTGTTTTAATTTGGTTTCTTGAACTCTGAGTACGAGGTGAGCACAGGAAGTGTCAGTTTTCTGGCTGTGAGGGTGGGTAGGTCACTGTTGCCAGCAGAGACTTTTTGAAAAGTTACAGAAAAGAAAGCTTTGACTGTTCAATGCTATTTTAATGCATTCAGTGTTCTTTACAGGCTAGAAGTGATGAGTACATCAAGTTACAAGTGCAGATTTCTAAGAATGCTTGATACAAAATTATGTTGTTGACACTGGACTGCAAGATGGTCTAAGAGTGGGTGCCTTTTGGGAATCTTGCTTCAATAGCCATGAAAAACAAAAAAAGGAACTGATTCTTTGTTTTAAACATAGCCCTCTTATGAGTAGATTGATGAGATAAAAGAGAAGGGTGACAAATTGAAGAATGAGCTTGAAGGTATATTGGGAGAAAAATACAGGCTCAATGAAGATTTTTGATTAGTATTTAAACATTAGTTAACTAATTTTCTCTGACTAGCATTATTTCAGCAATCAGGGAACTGAATTTACTTTACTGCAGTTGAATAAACTCTGAAAGTCAATCTCTTGGACAGCTGAAGATGTCAAATAAATGTGTAATCATGCAATCTGATTGAATTCTGATGCCGGTGAGCAAACAGCTCAAGGTTTTAAGAAGTGCTGCTATTCACCACAAGCTTTTTTTTATGTGATACAGGCTGTGTTGCTAATCAGATGTGGTATGCTTCTGTCTTGCAGATTTACCACTGGATTATAGATTTACACGATTTTCCTCAAATAGTTCAGCAACTGCTGGGTACTACCCAAGCCCTCCGAGAGCACTGCTGCCAAATGAGGACTCAGTGATGATGAAATAGGTTGTCGGCTTTTTCCTTAAATAACCCTGTGGCCCTTACTTAAACTGCTATCAAATGCTAATTGATAAAAATGCTGTGTGATGCTTTATAAAATAGAGTGATGGATTAAAGCAGACTCCTGTGTAGATTTGTGTTTCACTTGTTTCTCTAGTCCAACTGGAACAGGTGAGGGATGCATCCTTCTCTCTAAGTCTTCTGACCACCACTACCTTTCACAGAGTGCTGTTGGCTTTTTCCATGCACTACCCACAGCCTTCAGGAGAAATGTAATAGTAATAGCTCATCCCAAGTTACATTCTACATTTTTGTGGACATTTTAGGTACTCTCCCTATGTAAGGTGATGCTGTTGCTACCACAAGCCACAGGAAAGGCACAGACCAGACCCTCAGCCATAATTCAATTAACAGTTGCCTTGGACAGCCCAGGTTATCACCATACAGCAATGTTTTGCAGGCTCTGAGGAATTTATTCTCCCACTCTAACTGTTCTTGGAGTCCCAAAGAGAAAGATCATCATACTCAAAGAGAGATTTGAATGGGATTTAGGCAACTAAATGCAGACTGATAATTCAGAAAGCCTTTATCATACTTGGTATTCCTGAAAATGCCTGACTACTCTTCAGCCATAAGGTTCCCTACACGCCTTTTCCTCCTTTAGTCTGCAACACCTCAAGCATCAGAGCTCTTCTGCAGAAGGAGGGAAACCTGCATACAGTTCCCTTCTCTGATGGAGTGGGTTCAAACCCACATTCTTCACCTCCCTGGGAAAACTTGGCAAGAGTAGGAAAGGTACAGCAACCAGCCATCTTTGCTAATTACAGCCTCAGCCAGAAGGGGAGCAGGACTCAAGGCATGAACTGAAAATATGTGATTTTACCTGCTTATTTAAACAAACAGGAATCCTGTTCTCTGTGGATTTAGGTTCAAAGACCTGTTCTCCACCACTTAGGACAGGAAGAGCTCAGTAACTAACAGAGGCTAGCAGATGCAAAGACATGTCAAATATTTGTTTAGTCAGCAGTTTTGTCACACTAGGATGACAGATTTTTGGATAAACTTCCCTCAAAATTTAAAGAACAATAAAAAAAACTTAATTTTCTTGTTTCCAAGGAAAAGAACTCACTTTGTTAGGCCTAGACAATTACCAGAATGGATTTAGCTTGTGTCACCACAGCTCACTCTGTATCTTGATGGCTTCACCAGCTAAAATATTTTATGTCAGAATCAGACACACATTCCGCCTCATTTCAGAGATACCAGCCTCTGTCTGCATATTATTTTCTTTCCTTTATATAAAATGTTATTTTTACATTCTTGTGGACCAGTATACTTGCAAGTAATAAACAGCATTTCCAAACCAGCATCAAGCATTGGTTTGTTGAAAGGGAAACATAAAACAAATGGGTACAAAACTGAGAAAAACTTCATTTAAGACAAGGTGAATGAGGAATGAAAATGAAAGTGCCATTCTCCTCATAAAATATAGGCTGAAAATACTTTACTTGAGATGATAACAGTAATAGTTGAGTTTATTTGGAAATTTTTTAATTAGCATCAATGTCTTCAGCAGCAAATCTAGCTCATGACAGTGCTGTGATTTGTATTAAGGAGAGAAATACCCAGATTAAAATCTCGGATTCCTGATTACTGCATCTTTGAAATTCTAGCCTGAATCAAGTAATCTTCTGCAAATAATTTCTAACTAATTTATGGTGCAAACGCATATTGTGAATTTGGAACTGGTTTTTTTTAGGTTGGGGATCTTTTTTTCTTGCTTTTTAAAGAAAACTAATTGAATTGTTACAGAAAATCAGACTGAAAATCTTCTAAGTCCTTGGGTCCTGGTGTCCCAGTTGAGAAGCAGCATTTTTTTTAATGGAAAGGTGGCAGATTCTAAGGACAGCCTGAACACAAAGCTCACCAGAAGAAATACATATGCCCATCTTTGACCAAGGCTGTCACCAGCCATTTGCACTTGCTGCCAGAAGGACCTCACAGTAGCAGAGAAAGAAGAGGATGACAGAAAGCTGCTGTAAGCACGGCTCCATGTGCCACTGTAGTCTGTGGCTGTAGGAAGACTTGGGAAAAATAACTGATGTGGTTGCCCAAAAAGAAGACTTCCTCTTACTTAAAGATTCTTCTATTCAAGAATCTGTGAAAATTATACAGGTCTTACTACAAAGTTGGGATTGGCAACAGAGGAATGAGGAGGCAGTTGGTGCTGTGGCAAGAGGAGAGCTGTTGGAAATGGCAGGAAGAACCAGGGGGAAGAAATGCACATGGCAGAAAATTGGTAGAGAGCTGGCCATATTTAATATGACACCGTAAAGATAGCACCTTTGCTTTTTCCTCATTTCTGTCTCTCTTCTTTGTTTTTTTTTTTTTAACCCCTGGAAATCTCTGAAATTTCTTGGATTCTCTTGTGAGAGGCCATTGACAGAAGGATTGCTGAAGTGCCTGCAAAACTATCTTGAGCATCGACAGGGAGACATAGAGTTGTAAAGTTTCCTTGAAATCACTGTGTCTTGTTAGACAGCCCTGAAAGTCACAGTTTTGCTTAAAACCAGAGATGAATACCAAGTGTCTCCTTTGGTGTCTGTTTTGGTATAAAGCACATGTGTCTGGATTTTAAAATAAAAAGAATTTATTTCTGGGAAAAAAAAAAAGTTCTCTGAATTTACTTTATAGCTGAGCAGCAAAATGAGAAAGGGGAAAAGCCTGTCTCTAAGCAGTGCAAGGAGAGGTTTTGCTACAGCCTCAAACAAAACAAAATTTGACCTGCTCAGCATAAGACATATAAAACACCCAAAAACTTTAATAAATTAATGCCTTTAATACTGGTAGGGAAGTAACCTTTGATGCACAGAAGAGCTCAGTGCAGGTTTCCTGACTAGACCTTCTTCATGGGAACTGAAGGCTTCTTCGTCCCCAGTGAGAAGTTAAATAAACAAACGGAGGCAGATGATCTGTGGTGACCACGGGGCACTGCTGGACACAGGATTTGCCCCTTCCCCAGGCTGATGGGGCACTCCAGCTCACCTGAGTCCCATATCTGTGGTAGTAGCAATTCTTAAGGGAATTCCCAGGAAAATTTGTCTGATGACAGGCACTGGGAACCAGCACTCCCAAATCTAGTGTAAGTTTTTCCTCCTGAAGTCAGGTATGCATTAAATCATGCCAACAGCATGATAAACAGCAGCAGAGTGTAAGAACATGTTGCTTAGCAGAGATGCCACCAGCAGGAACGTGACATCTGAACTTCCCTTTTGCCATGACAGGGAACAAAAACACAGCAAGCATAAAACACACTTTAATACATGAACTTGATGTTTTACAGCACAGTTTCTCAGAAAGTTAGGTTTAGAAATAAAGCCACCTCTGTGCAAGAAGGTAGAAGAATCACACGCTTCAACACAGGGATCTGAGAGGAAGATGTTGCTTCAGACTTCCCTGGGAAGGGAGCATGGCAGGGGGCAGCCTGCTGCTCCTCAGCATCATGGAAGGAACAAGACAAGTTTTACATTTAAATGACTGACTTTTAAAACAAAATATGCCTCTTTCTGTACATATGCCTGGAGGCAAATAGCATTTCAGCTGACTCATGGCATCAGATTTACAGGGGGAAAGCACATGGCTAAGCTACAGGAACCTTACCTCTGTGGAGGGTGCCAGCTGTAATGCTATAATGGCTAAAATGGTGTAGCCACAGACATCTATTGTTAACAATTGGCCAGAAACCAGCCCTTCCAGCAAGCACATAGCTGATCCAGAACCCCCAGGGGAAAGGCTAAATCCCATTATAAATCCAGTTGCCTGTAATTTTGTTTTCTGCAATTCTAAGTGGAACATCAAACCCCCTTGGTGAGTCACAGGAGAGAAAAAAAAATTAAAAAGAGGTTTTCTTCTGAATGATTTTGGTGCAAGAAACAAATCCTGTTTTTTGGTAAGCATTATAAATAGAAATGTTTAACTGGAAAACAGAACCTGGATCAGGGCCAAAATAAGATGGAATCCAGGAAGTTAAACAGACTCTGTGATTTCCAGCCCTGAAAGCTTGCTAGCATCTTTCCAGGGCAAACTGGAGATTCCTGTCTACAGGACTAGTGCTGTGACCAGCATGGCCGATCATTTTCCTGAATATGGGACAAAGGTGTAAGGTAAATCTTTCCAGTATGAAGTGGGTACCCACAGCTGTTCTCTGGCAGCCATGGCAAGACCACAGAGGTTTTACAGCTGGCCAGATGTCACAGTTCATGGAAGGGCAAACATCTGAAGCAGCACATTTAACTTCTGTCCCGCTGCAGCTAAACTGATTTAATCAGAACTGTGCTAAAAATCCCTCATGCCTCCCACTCCCGCTGCCACAGCGCACACGTGGCTCTCTCACACATGGCCATAAGGACTTTAAAGTGCTTGCACAGGGGTGAGAAAACATCACAGCCACTTCAAAATTATGCGATGGCTTCCAGCCTCTTCTGCAGATTAGAGGCTGCAAGACACAAAATGGTAGCAGCACAAATGGAGCAGCAGTCTGCACAGCAGCTCCAACAGCCCAGCCAGAGCAGATTCTCCAGCCAGAAAGGTAATTCTGCTTCCCACTGGCTACTAGATTTTGAGTAAAAACACTTAAACACTCCATTTGATTCCCCCTTACAAGGCTGGGAACTAACATTCCTTTTAAGAGTGAAGAAACTCATAAACCACCTTACACTGTATACAGGAAAAAATAGGGGAAAAAATAGGTGTTCTTGTTCAAAGTTTAGGAGAGTGGTATTTTCAGGGTGTATTTTAGGAAATAAGTCCATTAACTTTCAGTAGATCTTGTTCTGTCACAACTCTAAAAATTGGGACTCCATGTACCTAATAAATCTGCATTAAACTGTTAATTTCTAAAGCCTCCACAATCTCTGAGGAATAAAAGTACAGGTGAATGTAGCAATTCTTTTCTTGCCTTATCTCAAAATAATTCCTGAGAGTTTCAGTTTTAATTCTATATCATCCCGTGTAACCTCAGGCCACAATAAAAAATTAAATGTGCACTCCTGGGTGCTAAACAGCCTGTAAGTTATATTGAAAAGAAACAATATGTTATTAAATTAAGAGATAAAAAATTCTTTATCTTATTCTGACAGAGGCATCAAAAATACCTACTGGAGGGCTGCTGTTGAAGCAGCTTGCAGCAATGCTGGAGACAGCAGTGTTGGAGACAGCAGCAGTGAACTTCTATCCCTGTTTGCTCCCTCAAAGCTGCCCAGAAAATATATGAACATGAACAGTCATCAATTAAAGGGAGGATGCTGTGACATGAAACTCAGAGATAAAGGAATGAGGGAAATATCTGCATTTCATAGGAGGTGTTGAGTTTTAGGTCAATTAAATAAACTAAGCAATCTTAGGCAGTAAGCAGGGAAATCTCTAGACCAGTGGTAGACAGGTGATGGGAAATGGAGTATAGATGAAGGCCAAGGACAAAAGGGCTGAGGGTCAGCATGAGCTGACAATAATAGTTCAGCATGGCTAGAGGGTATCAGGGAATAGTTCACATATATCCCAGAAAATAATAATTACCAAAATATATCTATTGTGTGGCATTTTCCTCTTTCCTCTAATCTTTCCCCTGTTATTGTGCAGGACTTGGAGATACCTGGTACATTACTGATATTAATCCATATACAAAATGAGGAGGAAAAAAGGTAACCTGAATATGATTGCACAAATTTAAGAAAATAGACATAAGAACAATTAATATGACCGTTGTTAGATAGATATTCTTAAATGTAACTGTAAAAGTATTTATTTGTATGTATGTATAGATATTTGTGAGCACATTTGGAAATCCCTGCTGTGCTGCCAGGAGCTCAGCAAATACAGATTGTGTCTGTGAGTGCCCCATCAGGAGGTGGTTACGGGGGCCCCTGAAATACTCTGCAGGAGTGCCCCAAAAGCCCCAGAACCCCAGGCACAATGAGCAATTATTGATGCAGACTAGTGCAACAACCTCATGAAGACTCTAAAACTCAGGGCAGTGGTGGAGCTGCCTTTAGGGAGTATGCATGACTGCAACAAGAGCCACCAGTTGTTGAGCACCGTTGCTTTAGAATCAAGTGTGAAGAATTGATCGCCACAGTACACTCTAGTGATGCATAGATAAGTATTATATTTAAGTGGGAATTAATTTTTAATGCCTTTCTTCATGTTTGATCTAATATCTCACCCTTGACTCTTGGCTGCAGTAAATAGAATGCAGTAAATCAGAGGGAGAAGATTACAAAGAGAAATGGAGAATCAGCGACAAGTTCGAATACAGTCTCTGAGACAAACCTTTTTCATGCACATGCTCCTCTCCTGTAAGGAAGAGGAGAGAGACATGGGACTATGAAACTCTAGAACTGGTGTGGGGATAAGTAAGCAACTTGTAAAAATTTTCATGAATTCCAACGGTTGTTTAGTTTTCTGCTTGGCTTTCCACATACCAAGTGACTCCATAAAATTGGTGGATTCTAGCCTTAAAAACGCCTTTCACGGAAAATAGCATTCTACAAGTGGAAAATATTATTGTGACAACCATCCAGAGAGGGAGGTTGTGGCAGTCAGCCTAAGAGAGCACTGATGAAGTCGGGCTTTGAAAGGTTCCTCTTGGTATGAATGTTAACAGTCTGTGCTGCCAGGAGATGATGCTTGGCTTATAACATCGAAGAAATTTGGAGAGAAAGAAGTTGACAATTACCATACATGTTGAGAAAGGTCACACATTTCAAAACATAAAGTAATGACCAATTCAGATAAATTAAAAGCCACATGCTGCTGGAGAGTTCCCCCTCTGCAACCTGTTTTGATCATCAGCAGAGAAAATGGGTATGTGCTAAAGAGCAAGCAGGCCAGTTAGGCAGATGGACAGCTGCTAGAAGATAAACCTAAACCTTGTTAACATCTACAGCAATGTAAAAGCAGTAATGTGGATTCTGCTGTTAAAAGGCAGAACAGATGATGGAAGTAATTCTTTACTGGATCAAGGTATTTCTTGGCATTTCCCATTTAAGTGCTTATGTACCTGCTTTATCGTTACTGTCTTCTTGACATGTCTCAGGACCATGAATCTCCTCTCACCAATGTTTTACCTCTGATTACTGATGCTGCAGCTTCCCATTCTGTAAGAGATCTGCAGGAACTTTTTGCTCCATCTGACTTCCTCTCTGTTGGCCTCAGGCTAAACCAGACTGGACACATGGTGAGAGCAAGAAAGAGGGAAAGAAAGGAAATGTAAAGCAGACAAAGATGTCCCATTTACATACAAAGAAGAGCTGTTTAGGAAACATCTAGTGTTTTCCCCTTCCAGCTACTCTACTGATAGTTTGGCTACCACGAAGTAGAACAGTAAAAGGCTGCATCTGTGGGAAAGAGAGAAGTGTTTCAGATCTGTAGAGGTAGAAGCAGACAAAGGATTATCCTGGGAGAGAAACTGCTTTGTGCCACACTGAATGTGCCCCAACCAGACAGGTATACACATGAGCTTAGACTAGATTTCCAAATTTCCAAAATTTGACAGAAATCAGCACTAAGAGTCAGAATTTTTCTGATTCTTAGGGCTGATTTCAGGCAATTTCTTTTCATCCTAGTTTTGGAGCTGTGATTGTTTCTGTCCATTGCCAGCAGTGAGCCAGAACCCCAAATGTCCAAGTAGTAAATGGAAAGCATCATGCAACAGCCTCATGAACTTGAAGGATGCAGCAGGAACAACCAAGTTAGGACACTTGTCCACACCCTGGTTGGAAAATAGGAGATAGCCAACATTCTCCCATATGTGTCTGAAACTGGGATAAGACTGGAAAATTAAAGCTGCCTTCATGTGGCTCTAATAAAGTCCAAGGAGAAGAGTTGGGCAGAGCATCTGAGATCAAGGAGGGCAGGGTGAGCAATATGCAAGTATCCAGATTTGCAATTCTGCAGATCAGCTACAAGAACAGACTGGCCTAGTGCTCTTGTCCTACAGGTTTCAGCTCACAGCACTAAGATCAGAAATCATCACAGCTGGACACAGAAGGCAAGGAAAACACAAGAGTTATGGTCATAACCAAATCAATTGTTTTGAAGGATTACTGAAAGAATCTGGAGAATTTTTTTGTTTTCTCTCTTTTCATTTGAAGAGTTTTGTCACTTAATGGCAACTGTAGAAGTGTTTCTTACATGGAAATTAGAGACCAAACAGGTGATGTAGAGAACACAGGGGTCTTTAGTGAGAGGTGAGTACTTAAAACAATAAAAAACCAAAACAAAAACAAACAAAATCAATCAAACAAGTAAAAGAAGACAAATAAAAAAAATGCAAGCATACAGAGGAAAATTCAAATAAGAAAATACTCTATTGCATAAACTGGGCAGGAAGAAAGAAAAGGGTGGCCAAAGCTGCATATGTGGAACAGGTAGAATGATCTACAGCTTCCCTCTTTATGCTAACATCTTCAGTCAGCAAGGAAGAGAAACCAACTCTGAACATCCAAACTCCAAAAAGTGAGAATCAAAGGCTTTGAAGTGTATGAAACATCAGCAGACTTGGTGTCTGCCCCAGAATCAGCCCTACATCACTTGCTCCATGTGGTCCTGCTGCCTTCCTTCCTCGCTGTCCTACTGAGGCAACTGGGTTTGTTCCCTCTTCACATCCTTGTGATCCAGCTTGCCAATGCAGCACAAAAATAAAGTGTGTTTCCCTTTCCTGCATGCCAGATAACTACTGGGCCTTCTTGGATGCTTTTCCTTCTCAAAAAAGAAAGGACAGATGCTACCAAGAGGTGGCTGCTCACAGTGTCCCTGATGCTACAGACATTTTCAAGACATGCAATGTACTTAGGTGTACAGTGATTTCTCTGAGCATGACCTAAAAAATTTGGCAGTGTTGGAAAAGAACACATTTCCCACATATGTTTGGCTCAGTCACACAGACACCAGACATTGCATGTAATGTGGCTTGCCATAAAGACCAAGGAAAAATAATGAGCATGTGACATAGGAGTAGAACAGTGTCTGACCTGAACAGTTTTCAAACAATTCCCATGAAACATACTCTGCATAACTGGCCAAGTCATTGGTCTTAGCTCCAGTAGGTAAATTTAGCTCCTTTCCTAAATCTATTCTGGAGCAACGCCACCCAAAAGGTCAGGTTGTTCTATGTTTCAGTGTCACATGATGCAATTTAGGGAAATGACAGCTACAAAAACTACTAACCTCAGTGGGACTTTTCCAATAAAATAAAATTAAATTTTAAAATAAGGGGGGGAGAAAAGGAACAAATAAACTAGGGGTTTGATACTTGAAAGGAGAGAGGGAGTGAGAGATTTCAGGGACAGAAGCACCAGAGGAATGGAAAATATATGGTGGTATGTTACTGAGTCAGTCATTTAAACCTACTTTATGGTTGGTGGCAAGAACAGATAGCCATCACATCCTAATGAAGACATCTAAAACAGGTCAGATGAATTGTGCTGTAAAAGAATTTATTTTTCTCTGCAGTGTTATAAACAGAGTCTAATGTGACTAGATCAGAGGTAGTTACCAGTCAAGTATAGAACAGAAGTGCATGACACGTTCAGAGGTTAGAGGGATCCCACCCGAAGTTTCTGCTCCAAATTGACATTGTTTCATTGTTTAATTGTTTTCTTCTTGCTGTCAGCACTGAACTCACTGGCATGCAGCAAGGCCAGCAAACCACTGAGAGAAACAGCCTCAGCAAGAGGAGCTATGGCTAACCATGGCTAAAGAAGTGAAGGGCAGAAAGAGATCAAAGACGATCTGTAATCTTGCCTGTGCAAGTAGCATTTTGAACATAATCACACGAAACGGGACCTTGACAGGTCATCTGGTCCACCCCTTGCTCTGAGGCAATATTCATCAGACTTTCTAGATCTGAACCATTCTTGTCAAATATACGTCCAACTTGCACTGAAAAAGCCTCCAGGGAGAGAGGAGTTGTTCACTTCTCCTTTATTTATTCTTACAAATAATTATTTTTTATCCTAGCTAGCCTAAATTTCTCTTACTGCAATTTACATGCTGTTTTCAGAGGATGAGGATAAGAGATCATTATCTTCTTTTCAGCAGCTTTTACATAGATAAAGGCAATCTTCCTCCAACTTCTATTCCTGAGGCGAATTTTTTCAGTCTTTCACTATACATGATGCTTGCTAAAGCTGGGGCCATTTTCATTTCAAAATTACCAGTGGCAATGCTGAAATTAATCTAGCGTGATCTTACCTCTCTTAGATATCGCTGAATTGTCCTATAAATGTTAATTTATCTGTTTAGCCTGACAAGCATTCTGAGTTACTGGGAAGTAGAAGAAGCTGTGTTTTACACAAGAGGACATGAGGCAGAGGGGATTTGTGACTCTCCATCCTGTTGGAATCTCCACCATGTCCTAACTGCACATCAGGGCAAGATCCAAGCAGCGCATCCAATCTCATCCCTTATGAGGCAGGAAGCCAGGAGCCAATGCTGCAAGGCAGCTGTGGTGTGCTTTGCCTGGGTGTTTGTGATCACAGGGCAGCACAGGGCAGTTTTTCTACAATATGGAGAGATCCATGCACAGACCAAGGACAGGATTTCAAAAGCCATTTAAAAGCCATTCTGCTTTTCAGAATTGTAAGGGCTAATTCCATTTAACTTAGGTACTTAATATATTTACATACCCTAATGATGCAGACATGACAAGTACTTAAACACCTTCCTCCTGACCACTTCAGGCACCCTGGTAATTTTAGAAATTCCAGTAGAATCAGCTTATCCACCACATCTGGTGTGACTGTGAGGTCTGCAGCTCTTCACACGTTCATTTGTATCACAACATCAATATTTTACAACTCTACTATCAATTCAGTAGATCCTAGTACCGTTCAAATAGGTGTTCAGAAAGATAGCTTCTAATGATTAATCTAGTGTTTGCATGAGTGAAACTGAAGCACTTCGTGCTTTTAGGCATGTCATTACTGGTAAAAAAGCAAGACTTCATTCCAGGTTCTGGCATTGCTCTTGCAGTTCGCAGCAACAACGTGTGGATCCCTACTCTTTAGGGCTGAGATTGACAATAGGTACTGCTGAGAAATACAACAGGAATGGAAGGGTAAAGGGAAATTTATCGTTTCTGGTTTTGTCTAGCTTCCACAAGTTTATTAGTCCTGATAGAACAGCAGGAAATCACACTTTAAACCACAATGAATCTGTTTAAAACCATCCTCAGAAAATACAGATTTTGCATTTTAGAACAGGAAACTGAGCACTTATGAGCCTGCTGACTGATTCAGTAACATCATGAACACATTACTAAAATGAGGAATAGGCTTTGTGAGATATAAGCTTCAGGTAATTGGAGACCATCCTGACCTATCACATGTAAATATTTTTATTTTCATTATGTAGGTGATAAAATATGCTCAGCTTTCAAGACCCAACAAACATTCGGAATTCTTCACTTAGAACTTTGTCTTGGCTATAGTGACTAAGAGGGAAAAAAGAATGTTCCAAAGGATCATTTATTTTATCCTCTTCCATATTACTTTCTGAAATATCTTCAGTTGTGTGGCTACAAAAAATGTCGGGATTGCTGACTTGAAGTCACGGCGTTCCACTTTTATTTTTTTCTTCTTTTACGTGGGAAACGTTTATGAAAGTAGCCACACCATACTTGAAAGAGCAGATTGACAAATCGGCTTTTTGTTTCTTTGCTGGCTTGAGGGGCCTTTTGGGTGGGAGGTCCTATTCCTGTCATGCAGTATGGTGACAGCACCAGGGATGGACAATGAATATGAATGGGACACCCGGGATGCTGTCACCTCCACAGCCATCCTGCCCGCTCCGCGGTACCGCTGCCGTACTCTCTAGCTCCAGGGAATCCTGCGCCAACACTCTGGTGCTGGAACCAAAACATTCCCTGCGGACGAACGAGTCCTCCCGCTAAAAGGGAGAATTAGCGCATTTCCATGAAGTTCGAGCCGGGGAGGACCGGGCGGGGGAGGAAAGCCCTGTGCGCGCCAAGGATAAACAAACACAAGGGCACACACGGAGCGAGCGGAGCGCCCGGGCCGGACCGGGGGAGCCGCGGGCCGGGTTCCACCGCGCCGTGCCGCCATGGCGTGAGGGGCCGGCGGAGCGGCGGCGGCGGGAGGAGGAGGAGGAGGAGGAGGACGGGGAGAGGTACGGAAGGAGGGCGGGGAAGCAGGAGGTGGAGCGGGAGGGGGGGAGTCACTTTCTTCCTGCGTTGAAAAACGCACCCCTCACCCCCCTCCCCGCTCCGTCCCCCGGGGCTGCGGAGGAGAAACTTTCTGGCAGGCGAGAGGCGGTCGGCGCCGGGCAGGGGCCGCGGGCGGTGAGTGCCCGTGCGGAGCGGGCAGCGCTCCCGCGCCTCCATCCCGCTCCGCCGCCGCTCCCGGGGCGCCTGGCGGCGGGGCGGGGTGGCCGGCGGGTTTGGGAAGGGCGGTCAGTCCGAGCGCTGCCTCCGGCACACGGTGCTCAGGCCGTGCGGAGCCCGGGGGAGCGGCGGGAGCGGCTCCAGGTGCCGGCGGGGCCGGGCAGCGGGAGCAGGGCCGGGGCGTCCCGGGGGAGCAGCCCCCAGGCAGGCACGGCTTTTCCCGGCTGGCCCCGGCGGGACGGAGCTGCTGCCGGGGCGCCCGCTGGACGGGCCCCGCGAGTCCGGGGGAGGTGGGGGAGTGCGGGGGGACGTGGCGCTTTCTGTGCGAAACTTCACCTGTGGGCGCCGTGGGTAACAGCTCTGCTCCTCCGCAGCACCGGGACCGCGGGAGCCTCCGAGCTTTTTGCTACCGAGTTCAGCCTCCCAAACATGCATGTGTGAAAGGTAAGCGGTAGCATCCTTGTCTTGAACCTAGGCAAGCTGAGAGACAGGAACAGAGTGACTTGTCCGATGCAACTTCCTGCCACTTTTTTTTTCCTTTTTTCTTTTCTTTTTTTTTTTTT
Source organism: Irena cyanogastra (assembly GCA_013397155.1). Lineage (NCBI taxonomy): Eukaryota > Metazoa > Chordata > Aves > Passeriformes > Irenidae > Irena > Irena cyanogastra. The sequence continues at coordinate 104,665 of VWZV01009869.1, read as the reverse complement.
TAATTGGGAAAGTTTTAAGTGACCCGAGACCAGAGCTGTCAGCTCGGGAAGCTCAGTCTTCTCAGCCCCAGGCAGCGAGTTGCAGTTCCTACAGCTAGTATTGCATGAAAGCAGTGCATCATCACTTGGTGTGTCTCATGCCAGCTCTTAAAATCCAGTTTGGTATGAATGAAAGTAACCACCCTCTCTGTTCTTCTGTCACTCCCTCTTGAAGCAATATAAAACTGTGACATTTTCCCGTGTTTTCAAGTTGGAGTGGCTTGGGTTTTAGCCATAAACAATGGCAACATAAAAAGTAGTCACAACTGTGAATAAAATGCAAGGAATATTGCTCAACCCTGGAGATTTTTCAGTCACAGTAAAAAGATCAACTGCAATTTAAATAACACTAAAATTTTAATATAGTCTAAACAAAGACAAAGAAAATCTCAGCCTAAATATTGCCACATTATGTTTATCATGCCAACTATTATTATAACTCACTGCAGTATTTCAAAAAAGGAACAATTCAGCTGAAGGGCAGCAGTGGGAGTCAATAATTCAGATGCTGTTTATTACTCTGAAAGACTCTAGCTGGGTACCCTTGGGCAAGCCACTCCACCTCTCCATGGCTCTGTTTTCTTCCTCATAAAACAGATAAATGTGTTTGCTTGCTTCACAGGGGTGTTGAGAAGTTCAATTAATTAATTAGTTTCATAACTACTTGTAGATCCTTGAGTACATCGTTCTACAGAAGTAATAAGTATTATTTCAACTAAGAGTTTCCTTACTGTGTCTCATCACTTATATGTGTTTTTTTAAGTGACCTGAATTAAGTTTTTAGGGGAAGTCAACAAAGCAGCAGTTTTGGATTGGGATTGTCTTGACTCCCTATAAACTTCACTGAGACGTGAAACCGAAATATACTAACCACACTGTATTTTAATGGGGCAGAGCTACTGGGCCTTTAAAAAAATGTCATTGTCTTGTATTCAAAGTAACAGCTTGCCTTTGTTGTGTTGTTTGAAGTATTGCAACGTTTTGCATCATTTTGAATTGCCATGAGAAACACCTGAATGCTCTTAAGATAAGAGAAAGATATGAGAATAGTTTTTAAACACATCTGTATTCTCTACTGTGAACACTGACCTCAGAAGACACTTGGTGCTGATTTTCCACTACACATTGATATACAGTCTCCTTTACAGCCTGTTCATTGGTTATAGAGAACGTTGCAAGAAAGAAATGCATAAACTGAACCATTGATTGCCTGTGGTAAAACTTGATAGATTTTGGTTGCCTAGGCAAACTCAGTTTTTATTGCAATGTATATTAGTTATTGTAACTAGATATTGAGTAAGTATCTGCACTACAGTGGAGAGGAAAATGTATTTTATTACCTGGCCAAATCTTAGATGTGATTTTTTTTTTTATAGGTTGCATACAGTTATAAGTAAAAATGAGTAGCTGAAAGCAAGTTTTAGAGTGGCATCTTGGGTTTGGTACTTTTTAAAGGCTCATGAGATCTGTGTGTACCATTTCTTTTCCTCAAGGACAATGACGTGCATAAGCTTTTTTAAAACTGAATTCAAATAAAACCTAGATTAGAGGTGGTAAAAAGTCATTCATATCACCAGGCAGCTGTTGGGTTGTGAATGAACATAGGAAGTTTATATCTTAGTAGAGAAAGGATCATATCCATCAGTACCCAGCAGTCTGAGCAGTGAAGAGTAGGGTTAAATGAGGAGGCAAATGTCCATAAAACTGAAGTGTCCCTTCTCTCGGAAGTGATTGCATTTAACTAAAATTCAGTCACATTCTTAGTTTGTGTATGGAAACTTGCACATCTGGCACCCACAGCATACTATAGCAATGAGCAGAAATAAATCTAGTTATTATTGCTATTGTTCCTGGATATTTTGCAAGAAATAAAGCCCTTTGGGGGGGTGCTGAAGGAACCAAAAAATAAAGAAAAAAAACCAACTTTCTGTAACCATTGTTTTCCTGCTTAGACTTGGTAGTCCAAGTGTGTGGTGAGTGAAAGAGGTTATGACGTTTTCTTAGCAAATTGTATTCAATTGGTAAATATGACATCTCAGCAGCAAGTTCGTCCTGGCTGTTCTCACCTTCTTGCTGTCTCCATTCAGCTGAGGTAATTACAGCACTGTATACTCCTAAAGCTGTTAAACCATGGTGCCAGTTCACATTCAATACTATAGCAACATACTTAATAAAAATAATTTAGTAATAAATAATTTAGTATAAATAATTCTGCATTTGACTACCTTTGAGCCAGTTTTCTGTTTATATGGGTCAACTTTGCACTGATGTCTCTAAGCCCAGCTGGGATAGGGTGAGGTGCAACAGTGCTGCATTACTAAACCCCCAAACCCTTGTGCACTGCACTTTGAGCAGATTTAGCTGTGTGCTCAGGATGAGAACTGGGAAGAGAAGCCTGCTAGGGAAAAGTAAATTTAGCAAATGCCACCAGAGATCTCTCTCATGAATGCTTTGTCAGTAAAAGTTCAGCAGAAGTGAAGCGTTGGTAGCGGAGAGCTGACCAAAGGGGTCTGGTCATTTTGGGAATCACATGAAAGACAGAGCACTGGAAATGTTTTCTTACATCAGGTGCTGGCATGACACTTTCATCCACTCTTGGGACACGGTCAGGTGTGGAAGCACAGGCACAATGTGACTATTACATACACAGTCTGAAATTACCTTTGTTTGGTCTTTCATTCTGTTTTTCCCCTTCCTTAGAGTCAGAGTATACAGGAGGAATCAGCAGTAATATTATTTAGAGTGGGCAAGAGATTGTAGATAATTTGACTTTGTAGGTGTTGTATCTCAGTACAAGAGAAATGTAATTTTAACATGCAAGTTCTTTTACCGTGGTTGGCCTGGTTTATGCTTTTATTTTGTAGGGAGTTTTTATCAGAAATATTAAAAATGCTGAACATTGTATATAAACCTGGTATGCCTTCTTCAGCCTCCTAATGAGGTGGCTGCTAGAGTTGTTAAAGTATTTAGAAAAGTTGTTCACAAGCATTTCTGTGGCTATCATATCACTCCGATCATGGTTCATCACACTTTTCACCCAAATGATCTGCCCAGTTTCAGCTCTGCTATGAGAGCCATGCCTGCACAACTTACAGTCAGAAATGAGATCATAAGATTCTAAATTTCAAAATTAACCCATAATTTAATGGTTGTGTTGACACCTGCTCAGAGATTGCTCATGCACACTGTGAGTAGCTACGTTTTGCAGGAATAATGTAGCCATTTAACTCCATTTGCAGTTGAGGCTTTTGTCCTTGAAAATGGCCACTTTTTTCACAGCTTTTGTTAAGGGTATTCTGAGGAGCACTGAGGACAGTAACAGCCCTGAAGGAACTACAGGACAATACATTTTATTATCTGTCCCAGTTTGTACCCTGAAAAAAGCAGTTGCATCTGGGTACATACATCTATGGAGAGAGAGCATATAGCTCCTCTCTCTATCTCTCTGTGGAGAAACCCTAAATAATGAGATAGCAGCAGAGATAACAGCAGAATTGTATCAATAATAATGAACAACACACTCATCTGTAGAGAGATGCAGCTACCAGGTAGGGTGGTACAATTTAGGTCTACAACCACAGTGATGTTTATTCTCTAACAAATGAACCGGTGGTTCTTCTGTGTGAGTACACATTTGGGGTCTGCATACTCACTCTCTAAGAGTATCTGTGGATAATATAAAAGCAAGTGTTGGTTTAAATTGCTTCGATTACAAGCTCCTTAGGTTCAGAAATTGACTAGCATCAGCATCTTTGGACTTTGCTGGTGCTCCTGTATGCTGTCACAATAATTTACATATATGATTGCCCCGGTTTTATCCCAGCTGGCAACTCGGCCCCACACAGCCACTTGTTTACTCTCTTCAGTGGGATGTGGAGGATAATTGGAAGAATTAAAGTAAGAACACTCGTGGATTGAGATACAGTCAGTATAATAGATAAAAGCCATACAAACCAGAGAATTCATTCACCACTTCCCAGGGGTAGGCAGGTGTTCAGACATCCCCAGGAAAGCGCAACTCTGTCACGTGTAATGGTTACTTGGGAAGACAAATGCCACAACTCTGAACGCGTCTCTCTTTCTTCTTCTTTCCCAATATTGTATGCTAAGCATGACATCATATGTTATGGAATATTCCTGTGGTCAGTTGGGATCAGCTGTCCTGACTGTCCCCTCCCAACTCCTTGTGCATGCTCAGCCCCCTTGCTGGTGGGGTGGGGGGAGAGGAAGAAAAATTCTTGACTGTGTAAATGTTGCTCAGCAGTAACTAAAACATCCCTAAATTATCAACACTGTTTCCAGCACAAATCCAAAACATAGTCCTGTACCAGCTACTATGAAGAAAATTAACTCTACCCTAGCCAAAACCATCACAATGAAAATAACAATAAAATATTAATATAGTTTTGTGTGCAACACTAAGTCATAAACAGGATATGGAAACATAGTTAAAATGAGTTTTGATCCCATAGCAACTGAAGGATATGATGCATTTTAGAATTCCTGTCTGTTAATATGATGTTCTGTGGAAATGCTTTACAAATAAAAATATGATATCTTCAGCTACTCAAGTTTGTAGATATAGATACAGAGAGTGAGAACTGGTTTTGTAAAACTCCAGCAGAATCCCATGATTTGTTTACAACATCTTGAAGACATCGAATGAAGGACAATTAAAACAATAAGCAGGGAATATTAAAACTGTTAATTATACATGGTCAAGAGCAGCAAATGAGGAGACTTAAAACATTTACAAGTATTTAGAAGAGTAAAGGTCAAGGCCAGCAAATTAGAGTCAGTTGGAAAGAGGATAAAAGTTAAAGTCTGAAATTAAAACACTTGTTTTGGTATCAGAAGTTTCTGGTGTTGTAATCAGCCTCCTCAGAAGTGAGGGAAGATGGATGGCATGCAATTCCCTCGGGCGGGTTAGGCACGAGGAGGAATTCTGGCAGCAGTAAATTGGCTTTCCCCTTTTGCATGTAGGATTATTTTTTCCTGTCCTTTATTTGTGCCTCCTGGGCCTTGCCATTGCCATGTGAAATTTTTCCAGTTTCTCCTGTGCTCCATGACTGTACCACTGGATCCACACAGAGGCTCCAGTCTGCCCCAGGCGTTCTGTTCCCTTGCTTCCTTCTTGTGGAGGGTGGTTGTGCCTTAGGGCTGTGGGCTGCTCTCAGAGGAAACTCTAAACATCATTCCTAATACCTGACTCCAAAGGGTTCACAGCCTTACTGACCCCGAGTAGGTCTCTTTGCAAGGGCCAGGAAGACGAGTGACTTCTCAGTAGTTGCCAAAGGAATATTGCTTCACCACCTGGATTGTGCAGGAGCCTTTGTTCTGTGTTTCTGAAGTGCCTGTCACTGTCATAGTCCTAAACCCCAGAGGTGCCCTACATGCTGTAGTGTAACACGTGGATGAGTGGTTTGCTTGACTTCTAAGACATTAATGGAGCAAAGGTAGGGAGTATATTCTCTTGGCCTAGATGAAAATTCTCAAACTGCCTTCCTGTAGTGTTGACAACTGTGGAAACACTTCTAAAGTGAAAAACAAAACCTAATTTTAATTATTGAAACGGCCTTCTGAAGTTATGTCAGCACAGGATACAGTTCTGGTGCTCTAGAAGGAATCTTTCTCTGGTAGATTATAGTTTTAAGCCTTCAGTGGTAAAAGTGATTGGGCTTTCATTCACTGCATGTGGATGCCTTAAAAGGCATGTCTGTACTGGTTGGGAATGATCGTCTGCAGGATTCTAGATGTCAAAATTACTTCTTTACTCGTTCTACAGAGTGTGATATGGAATAAAATATCCTAGTAAGGGTTAGGAATAGTAGTGTTAGTGCACCCAAAAAATTACCGAGAAAGCGTTTTTACAGGAGGATAAATTGTGAAATATAAGGAAATTCTAAATTCCAAGATTATGATTTGAGCATGCAGATGATTTAAATCATGTTTTCAGTTGAGGCAGAGAGAAGGTTATGCATTCAGTGTGTCTGTGTATGCCCTGTTAATTTATATATTCAGTGATAAAGTAGACGAATAAGCTTTTAACTGGAAGGAATTAACAGATGAAACTTCCATCACAGATGTCTTACAGCTCCTACTGTGAATTTATAAAAATATTTTGCAGTTGCTGTCTTATCTGTAGCTTGGTGGAGAGTGAATGCAACCCTCCATTCTCCTTGAATTATGGTCTGACACAGCTGTGTACTGCTCTACACAGATCCATTTAATTTTGTGTTAGATCAAAGGACAGACACAAGTTTAAATCTTGACTGCTGACACGATGACATATACTGATAATCCCTATAGGAGCTGGCTGTTTCTGGTTGCCATTGGGATTTTCATAGCACAGCTGTTAGCCAGACATAAAAGTTGATACAAAGCTTCTTTCGAGGTATTTCCGGTCATTTCAGAACAAGTGCAATACTCACACCTGGGTACCTGAGCTGTACTTTATTTATGGCAGATGTAATTCTGCATTATATTTGGGATTTCAGTATTTAGGTTTTGAAATGCCTTTGAAATTATATAATTGTGGTGTGTTTTTCATAGTGAAAAAACCAGAGGAAGAAATGAAGTAATGTCCCCTGGTGGTTAAGGTCGTAATAGGTGTTTTTCAAGTTTTAAGCAGTGATTTTTACACCTTCCCAGTATTTTTATTGGAGAGCCAGATAGTCACTGGTTTTAGCTCACCAGACGAAAGGTGGGTGAAGGACTCCTGACTGCTCCTGTCTCTTGGGACGTGGGAGTTTCCCACCCTGGAGTCCTGCCCCACAGCTTTGAAAGGGTCTCGACAGTACTGCTTGTTGATGTAGAAGCTATACAGCATGGGACTTCAATCAATAGAATTAGTGTGATCATTACAGCACAAAGATAAGTTTATAGGTTTATTGTTTCTGCCCCATCATGCACTTAATTATGCTGTACTGGCTATGGTTCTCTGGAACCAAATGGCAATTTATATATGGGAATTAGTCTCCATTGACCCTTCCACCTTTCTGTTTTCATGGACTTACACTGCATTTTTTAGTACCAGAATGTCACTGGATTCAGTTAGAAGACTAATTGCTCTCCCAGTCTTAAATATGTTTGCAAAATATTTAGATAGGTGGTAAAACTGACTTGGTTGAGCAAAACAGCTCTTCAGTTGATGTAACTGGCATAATTTTAGAATGCTGCCATTATAAAATGTTACCAAAAATTCCAACTGATATATTCCATGTTATAGATTCTGCTCTTCTCATCAGCAACAAAGTCAATTGCAATGTGTGTGAAAAGATATTTCAGATATTCAGACAAACTGCAGAAAAAAAGAGATCCTACAGAAGTTTGCTTTTCTTACTGTGATCTAACCTACCACTTCTTGTGTTACCTTTTGGCAGTTGCCAGCATTGGGACAAAGATTTGCACATCCCTCTCCATTTAATGGAACAATATTCCACACACATCTCATTGCAATGTTATCTATTAATTTCACAGTTTTGGTAGGACAGCATCTCTTTCTAGTGATTTCTTGTTGAAATACCTATGACTTTCTTTTGTGTTTTAGTACTGGGTTCCAAAATTGCTTATTTTAGTTTTAATGCCAGTTCTTGTGATGTAATTTGTGACAAAACTGTAGTGACACTGTTGTTCAAAATGAAACTGCATGTTATACTATTACAAGCATTAAAAAAATTGAGTAAAAAAAGTTCATTTACACTGTCAGTAATTTATGAAGTGCAAAGAAATGATGAAATTTAAGTCCCTGCTGACTCAGAGGTCATTTTTCTAAGGTAAAAGTTTGCACACTGAAACTGAAGATTTGATTTTTGTCAGTATGGTGGAACAGATTTTTCTTTCAATATTTGAAGACATTTCTTAGGCAAACATTTGTTTCTCAGGTATCTCAGGTAACAATAATGAGAACTGTAGCCTTTGTGGAAAATAGTAGCTTCCCAAAAGAAGACAAAGGGTCTGATGTGTTCATGTCCCAGTCCTGGGCTCTGGGAAGATCTTTTATTCAGAAACCTGAATGATCTGTGGTGTTGTAATGCCTCCGTTTTGTGGAAGTTTTAGTCACCTGAAATCCCACCTTTTTTGTTCCTGACTGTAAATTTTGACAAGGTGCCCATGTCAGAGGTGGGTCATGGCTAGCGTGGGAGATGCCAGCAGAGACACCTGCAGCTTCTGCTTTTTAAGAAGTTAAGTTTGGTCACAGGTGAAAGCAGCTGCAAAGCAGAGTGGCTCTTCAGAACTGATACTTCAGAAAACCACATTTCTTTACCTGGTTTTCATTTTCAATCACCCCCAAAAAGGTCAGATTGCTTCAAGGACAGCTGTGCAAGCTGGTGACCCTAACAGTGCCATCATTTCCTCTCCCTCCTCCTCTGCCCCTCTCTCACTCCTCTGCTCTCACTGATGAAGCGACGTTTCTGTGCACATGTGGCAGGAGTAAATGGACTTCTCTTTTCTTCTAAATAGTTTATTTGGTAAAGTTATCTGTATAAACTAAGGTTTAGTTTAGTTAGTGGTTTCAGTTTTACAATACTTTTTACTTCTTTTTTTTTCTACAGCTGAACATCTACCAGTTGATGCAGATGGGGAGAACTAAAATTGTTGAGATTTAATCTGTGTTGGGTGGTTTTATTCTGGAATAATTGATGTTTTTTACTCTTTGTTTCTGCTGGCAGTGGAGTGGAAATCATGCAAAATGCTCTTTCAATCTAGAATTAAATGACAATATTTTAGAAGCACACTGTGTAACAGCATCTTCTTCCATGGGCAAGCATCCTTCATTCTCCTTTTCATTTTTAATACTTAATCAGATCATGATTTCCTAACTGAATAAAACCCCCTTGTTTTCAGAAAAGGTTGAGTTGCTTGGTAAAGTTTTTCTTGGAAGATGTGGCTGGTAATGATGCAGTGTAATATGAGAGTAAGAAATTCCTTTAGCTTTAAAAAATGGTATTGTGAGTGCACATTAAATGATCAGAAGGCCCAGACTCCAATTCTTTCAAGCCCTGTGTATCAAGCAAACTTGTAACAAGTTCACACACAGCTGGTGAGCTGGAGCTTAAGAGGTCATTTATCTGAACAGATCAGCTTCTCCTAAGCTATGCTGATAATCAAGGTTCAGAGGTTTGCATGGAAAGGAAGGTGCTCTTTCCAGCCTCCTCCCGTCCATCAGCCACACCAGGCTGAGCCCATCAAAGTTATGGGACAGAGCTCACTGTCCTTAGTGAGTCCTGGCTCCTGTGAGTTATTGTCTTCATGTCGTAGGAAGGGTGTCAGTATAATCTAACCAAGAATAAATGATTTTGTACTCCTCCTTTTGTCACTGCCTATTGACTTTCTTCCAGATCGTGACTCTGAATAAATATACAATAGGTTGGTTTTCCAGTTATTCTGTTGTTAGCCCAAACAATGTGGTGCAATGGTTCATGTAAAGGCAAAAAAAAAAAAGGGTTTTCACTTTCTCAGTGAAATGTGCACATGAATAAAGGGTGAAAATGTGGGAGGCTGTTGAATACTTAAGAGTACAGACTATGACTTTTTGGCAACACTGGATATGTTTGATGATGGTGTAATGCTGGGAAATGTGTGTTCAGATTTGCAAAGGAGTTCTGGGAAACTTTACTGTATACTCCCTAATCATTGGTCAGAAATAACTTAATTTAGGGAACTCTTAAAACAATCACTAAATTTATATATGTTCTTAATTCTCATTGATGTGCAGAATACTTACAGAAATCAAACCAAAGGAAAGAATGCATGAAGTCCTTACTGCTAGCTGGGATTTTTTTCTGCTTGTGTCAACCAGGAAATTTTTTCAACAAATGGTTAACACAGAAAAAGCTACAAGCATTTTTGGCTTTTTTGGGGTATTTTTTAGGTTCTTTCCTCCGCCCACAGTTCTAAAGGATCACAGAGGCTTTAAAAATACTATAGTGTGTTTTTTTAATTATTCTGACAAAGCAGTTTTTTCATCAATTAAAGAAGTTACATCATGTTTCAGCCATAATGTATTGCTTTGGCTAGTTTTTACCTCCTTCCTGTCAAAATATACAGCTTCCTTCAGTAATTTTCTTCAGTAGAGAAGAATACAAGTAGATTTGAGTATGTCTGTGCATGTGTTTTTTTGTATGTGTGTATGTGGTGAGAGACTATGTAGATATAGTAAAAGTGTTACCAAATAAACCAGCCTGTGATAATGTGTCCTGTAACAATTGGTTTACATCCAAAACAGGGCAAAATGTACTTGCAAAATACATTAAAATACTATGAAAATGTCATCTTCCCTTACACTCTGTTTAAGCAATTACACTGCTCACTGTAATAGATAAAATTAAGCAGTTACAGGGTATGATATTATTTGTGCCCTAGTTACGCATTCACAAGAAATGATATATTTCTTGGCCAAAGATATTTGTTCACAAATTAATTTTAGGATCTGAGCACAAAAATCTAGAACATCTGAGCACCCAGTAATCATGAAGGGTCCTTGTCTGTCAAAGTTTTCTCATATTAATGACTTTGTTGAAACAGGATGTGGGTCTCTAAATAAAGTTTTAGCAGCCTCAGTTTCTATTAGAAAAAAATGGTTATGGAATAGGGACCTGTGGGGAGAAGTAAAAGGTGGCTTTGTACTTTAACTTCCTGCAAGTTTTATGACTGAATCCTATGAAACTGGTTTTCCATCGGAGGAAAAAAAAAGTATCTGTTTTTAGGTTTTCTTTCATTCTATTTCTCCTTTTAATAATTGAAAACTACTGTTCATTATTTACATAAAACTGTCTCACTTGAGCCTGCTTTCCATAACCTTTTCCCTCGTAAGAATTCTAGGAATTTGCTGGCTTTCCTCAGGGGAATCTTGGCCATGTTTTATCTGTAACTTTAGGCCAGATAGTTGCTAATTTCTACAAAGTAACTTGCTATGTTTAAATTGCATTTGCCTCTGCATAGATTTCCCATCTGAGCACATTTCAAGAAGTAATGTACGTAGAAGAATATGTATTTTAATTCAATGTTCATCCTTCTTGGTAACTGGCAGTAAATCTCCACATGTAAAATGGAAAGCCCCTTGGAAAAAAATACTAATAATGCAAACCCCTAAATGCCCGGAAGGCAAAGTATTTCAGCTGTTTTTCTAATACTCTGCCACTTACTGTTTCCCTTTTTGACTCCTGACTTGCTCTTTTTATTTCTTTTTTTAAAATGAGGACGTGTCAGAACCGAAGGCCTTAAGCCCTGTATAAAGTGACCCCGGTGCAAACCTCCAGCATTCCTCATCTTTCCCTCTCTCCAGCTGCTAACATCAGCCAAGGCAGCACGCAGGCTTGGCTGCCGCCAGCTTCCTGGCTCTCCCCCCTCCTCCTCCCTTCCCTCCCTTCTCCCCTTGCCAGTACAGTCAGCGCTGCTTCGTATTAGGCACCGTTGCAATTATTTGCAAATCTCGAGTACAAGAGCTGTTGTTGAGTCCCTTCAGCTGGTATCAGCTACTGATAGGGCAAGGTGTGGGAAGGAAGGGGCTTTCTTCAAAGTGTACAGCTTTTTCTATCAGGTGAACTGCTCAGCAGATGTTTTGTCTGAAGTACTCAAGTAGAGATGAGTTGAAAGTGACCTGGAGAATGTATGAGGTTCTTTAGATAGAATCATATTTCCTAGAGAGGCTTCTGAATGATAATGTCTCACAGATTCATTGTCTAACTAATTCTTTCATGTCCATCTACTGCAGGACATTTCAAAGATGGTTTGGCTGCCATTGGGACCTGGAGATCTGATGCCACAATGAGGACTCACACACGGGGAGCCCCAAGTGTGTTTTTCATACAGGCGATTTGCTTTGCCTTTGCCTGCGGCGCCAGGGAGGACCAAGACACGATGGTTCCTTTTGTCAATGCCAACTATGACAGCTACCCCATGCTCTACTTCTCCAAGGGGGACGTGGGGACTCTGCGGCTGCAGGCCAGCACCACGCACCAGCACATTGCGGCGCGTCTGATCGAAGCAGTGCAAACCATGCTGTCGAATCCCCTGGAGTACCTTCCTCCCTGGGACCCAAAGGAGTTCAGCGCTCGCTGGAATGAAATTTATGGCAACAACCTTGGGGCCCTGGCAATGTTCTGTGTGCTCTTCCCTGAAAACATGGAGGCCATCAATATGGCCAAGGATTACATGGAGAGGATGGCGGCTCAGCCTAGTTGGTAGATTTTTGTCTTTTTTTTTTAAGTTGTTCTTACTGTATAAACTGCTTACAGTTGGAGGAATGAGTGGATGAGTGAATTGCTTAAATTATGTCAGTTGTACTAATATTCATTTTAACAGTGACTAACTTGCTGAACGCATTTACCCTCATCTGGACCAGCAGTGACACACAGCTTTTCACCTTCACTGGACTTGCCTTCTTGAAAGTTGATGCTGAAAGGAGCATGATTCTTTGTACACCACCCTGTTTGCTGTAAAAGAAAAAAGTAATCCAAACCCACTCTAAATCAGAAGGAAGAGTTTCACATCTGTTTTGTGGCAAGTGCTAAAAGTGTTACTTCAAAATTTTTTTTTTTCCCAGATTCATACATATCTTTTGGGTAATTAATTCTTCCTTAGGAAGAATTTAGGAAAGGGGGACCTATGAAAAAGTTATAATTAGGTGTAGGTAAAAATGACACTCTTGGGCTTCTGCAGTCTGCTCTAATATTTGTCTGAGCTTTAGTTCAGGCTGGCAGCTTCACTTGGCTGCATGGCCTCTTCTTTAGACATACTAGGACATGATAGTTGTCCATCTGATTACTGGAACTGCCTGAGTAACTGGCCTTTTGATGACCACCTCCTGGATTAAATTCCTCTGGATATGAGTTGTCATCCCTACAACCCTGTCTTCCCTGTGCCACAGTCTTTCTATGGGAACATAGAAGTTAGTGTTCTCACTGTAGGAGTGATTCTAGAGTTGAGACCCCAAGGTCTCCTCCTTCATACCCACCTGCAATTTATCTCCTCTTTTTGCTCAGGCAGATGCATTTCCCCTACCTCCCTGCAGCAGCTGCTACTTGGTGCACCTTGCAGACTACGGTCCAGGATTACTGTCACTATGAATAGGTCAGAGGACAGGAATGTGGGCTTTGCCAGGACAGTGACATCTGCCCAGGGCAGTGAGGTGGAGCTGGATGGAGCACTGCTCCCTTCTGTCGTAGCTGCTCTTCTGCAGCTCTGTGGTGACAGCAGCTCACAGTGTGAGTCAAGATTTGAGTCAGCATAGTAAGAGAAGCATTAGCTGTTCAAGCACTATTCGTTGCTCAAACTACTGTTCCTTACCCTCTAGTAATCAACTAGTAGTATCCTATAAATGTAATCCTTCCATGGGCCATCACTGGATTTATGCTGGATTTGAGCTAGCATAGTTTGGGATCTATATCCTTCTGATGGGCATGATTGAAAAGGCATGATAGTGTTTGGGTTCCCCTGCACTAAGTATTAAAATGGTGAATGCCACAGAAATACATGGGCTAGAGCAAAAGAATTGGTGGGAGACAGAGGGGTCACACTGGCCTGCATGTCAGAGAAGAGAGGACATGTGGGATCTAGGAAGAAAAATATTGTTTCAACAGTGGTAATTTCCAAAATCTTCTGCTGAAGCATAACAATACAAAGCTTCAGTCTTAGCTCTGGAGACAGTATGTGTTTCTCCTGGCACACTGACAGAGGGATATAGCTTACAGAGGTGAATTGAAGGATGTGTGACCATCTCCAATAGGAGACAGACTGCTCCAAAGTCAACACCTTCCTCCTTAGTTTCATTGTTCACACTCTTTCTTAACTTGTTTTGGGTAGGCTATAGTTACATGGCAATCTGTTTTAATGAAATAAGAAAGAGGAGGAAGCATTATTTTGAGTAGGAGGACTTGTTTGTGTCTGCTTTTTTGAGTTTCCTACATCTTCCTCTCTGTCTCAACCTTATTTAAGTTCCTTATGTCCTGTGATTCCTGCCGTGGATTAATTGTGGTTGTTCTGTCCCTTGTTATAATGCTCTCCTTTGTCCCAGCTGACCAGATACCAATCAGATATCCCATTTCCACTTGTCTTTGATGGTATTTACTTGCCTCCAACTACTGTTTTTTCTCAAGCAGGTATCTTGCATTACCTTGATGAAAGCGAAACCATGCTTTTCCCGTCTTTTCCTTCTGATGCAGACATCCTATTCAGAAATCAATCAAGGTTTAATCAGGGTTCTCTGCCTTGTGAAAAAAGTGGCTGCAATATGCTTAGTAGGAGTGGAAGTGCAGGAGGAAATTTTAAACATAGGTGATAGAGCTGGGCTAAGCTGCCCTTTGTATAACCTCCAGCTGGCCAGCTCTTCAAATGCTGTGGCAGAAACATGGATCTGGTTTCCATTTTTGTTTCCTCCCTGAGAACTTATGTCTGAATGCTGTCAGCATGGAGTTTACACTGTAGCCCCATCAGTGGTGGCAGTAATACAGATCTCTCTTCCTTGTCCAACAGTGGTTTTCAGAAAAGTAGAAGTGGGACAACTCTGAGGCATGTACTGTCTGGCTTTGCTCAAACAGGCTAGGTTCAGAGGCTGAAGGACTGAGCAGACAGATTATGTACATCTATTTTTCCTAAGAAAGTCAATTTAAAAGTACCAGAAAATGTTACTGCACGTACTTCTCCACTTGGGATAAGACTAGGAGGATAAACATGATAAATAGGAGTTGTGGCTGTTATAGGAGCTGTTCTGGCAGTGTCAGTGTGGTGGAATTTTTTGTCCATTTATCTAGGCATGTTTGGTTTTCTTCAGACTCTGGGAAAATACCATTCTGGATGATATATTGTGATTATTGTCCTTATTAAATAGTTTGAGGGCACGTGTGTTCTCATCAGGAGGGGAAAAAGAAGGAGCAGTCTTGATGATGCCTGACTTTGGAGCCTTGCGTGTTAGGGGAGTCATCTGCAATAACTCTTTATTTCATCAGAAAAGAGGGCTTTTCCAAAGAGGTATCTGTAAGGTAAGTAAAATGGGCCTCTCCTTAGACCTCCTCAGTAATGTAGGTGGCAAGACTGACATGTGAATTTTCTGGGAAAATATTTTTTTTATCACCAACAGATTCCTCAACATGTTGGAAAGTTAAATCTGGCATTGGCTGCTTAATTCTTTCAGCAGCATAATCTGGATTTCTTTTGATTTCTGCTGTCATGGCATTGACGCTAAAATAGCTTTAGAATTAAAAGAAAAAAGAAATTAATCTTAATGAGTTTTCTCTAGTTTTTGTGGCAATGTTAAGTAAAATTTAAGCTTTACCAGAGAAGAAAAGTGTTCGGTTTTAGCATGTGCAGTAGTTGAATAAAAGAAATATGATTTTAAATATCACTGGCTATCTGTTTCAGAATGCTAGGAGATTAAGGAGACTGACATTTTAAATTTCTTTTTTTACTTTAGTGGCATCCTTAATAGTCCAGATATCCCAGGATGCAATTATGAGAAAGTCTACTGGTAATTGATATATACATGGAAGGGGCATGTAATTAAGAACTCTTGTCCTTTCTCATCTATTAAAGTAGTCATTTTATGTCACATAATAAAGTACACCCATAACTGAGTTCCCATTTGTGTCAACTAACAGAGGTTGAGCCGTTTGTCATAACAACCCATGTGGATAGGCATGCTGCTCATTAGCAGAGCATCCCTAATGGCTACATCCTGGAGTAGGTTTACATTTTAAAATAAACAGAGGGGCACTGGGTAACGGCTAACTATAACAATCACCCAAAATAATATGGGAACGACGCTGTTGTGGAGACTAGCAACAGCAAACAAACGTGCATTAATATTTTAGTTGAAATAGATGAGCATTAATGGTTTTGCCTGCAAAAATTAAAAGCTGGTATTAAATAAACACCTTGGTTTTCCATGGATTGGATATCTAGATACTGTCTGAAATCTTGAGGGAAGTTTGTCCTTATATTTGAACCGTATTACCATTTTTTTAGAGGGAAGAGAGGGTATTGATGTGTTTTCTGGCATTTTATCTCTGACTGGCCCCTAGAGCACTCCCCACCAGAAGGGCGTTTTGGCCAAGGAGATCTGTGCTCGTGATTCTTTCCATATGCCGCTGGCTCGTCCCGTTCCCGTACTGAGCAGAATGATGTAATCAGAGTCACACATTGTGCAGAAATAACAGTTCAGTCAGATTCTCTGTTTTGGACAAAGCAGCGAAAAACTCTGCTCTTTACTAAGCCCACCTAACAAACAAATGCCTTGGGAGTTCAAAAATTCTGCACACTTCTTGTAGCAAGAGAGATGTTCCGATTTGCAATGGCCAGAAAGAGATTTCTGTGGGTTTCTTTTGGGTTTTTTTTGCACATAGTTCATGCCCCATTTTTAAAAGCAAGTATGTTACCAATGTGCAGTAAGGTGTGGGATTTAACACCAGCTCTGTGGGTTTCACAGGGCAGATAATTACTGTCAAGCACATGCAGACATTCCAGGGAAATAGCAGCAGCTAAGGAGAAGCTAACAGGAGGCTTCAGAATAACAAATCTGTGACCTTTCTGCTGCTTTCTTATAAACCAGCAATCATGTAGCCTTCTGTTAGTCACTGCTTATTAAAAAATTGGTCCTGTAGGACCCTTGCTGTTAGTATCCAGATAGTGCTAGATGTTGAACAATACAGATTACAAGGTGAAAATAGATACATGTGAATAATTAAACATGGATAATCATTTAACTAAAATAAATTCATATATGCCAAGTTGACATAAAGCAAGTCTCTGTGCTGACACCAGAAATTTATAACATCTGTTTGACTCTCAATAATCAATCAGCAATCACATTCAAAGAAAACTTAGGGGGGCTTTGTAAGACTGTGGAATAAAAGTTAGTGTAAAAGATGCTTGGAGGATGCTGATACACTGTCTCCTACAGAGAGGAAGAAAAAGAAAAGGAAGGGTAGGAGGATGAATTTGATATCTGGAATATATGTTATGTTAGTAAGCGAAATATCAAACCCTTATGCTATTTTTATGTTCTACATATGTAATGTTTAAAAATAGAAATTGTACATGTCTGTGAAATTAAATGGCTAGCTGGATTTTGGAGAGCTTCTTTAATACCTAAATTGATATAGAAGATAAATTGGTGCTGACATTCTATGGTAGCTACAGGGAGCTCACTTTGTGGCATGACTGGTATAAAAATTTGCTAAAACAAGAGCTAGAGGCAGTCTCCTAAAATAACAACATAATTAAATTTCTGTGTCTGCTTAATATGACACTGAGAACAGCAAAAACAGAATCAGTTCTAGTTCATTAATGTGTCAACACAGAAGCGTCATAAGAGCAAGCCCTGTGTGAGAAGGACTCTGTTTTGATCAAAGCCAAGAATGAGAGAAGTAGATTAAGATTTTTAAGGAACTAAAGTTTTAGTTTCCTCCCCATAGCACCTAAGCAGCAACTCCCCATAGCACCTAAGCAGCAATTCTATTTTTACAGTAAGCTCTTAGAACATCTGTCTATATGTTACCTTTTTTTCCCATACTGACATGAGTGTAGCCTTTTACATTTAATCACTCCTTTCCCTTTCTTCCTGTCAACTGAGCTGCAATGATCACAAGCATGTGAGATTGGCTGCTGCTGAAACATGACCAGTAAAGAGAGAGGGGCAAACCTGTTTTACCTTAGACACCAGAAACATAAACCATCAGTTTTTCAAGTATGTTTTTTATTTTTAACTTTTTTGGTTTTTTTCAAAGGGCCGAGCACTAAGGTTGGGCAGATAATGGGGTTTTTGCTTTGGCAGCCAACCAGAAAAATGTGGGAAAGGTAAAAGCTGAGAGGTTGGTTTTTTTTCAGAGTCTTCTTTTTTCTTCCCATCATGACAATTGTAGAATATTACTCCATTTATTAAGAAAATATTCCACTTCATCAAAAAAAAACCAAACTTTGTTTTGGAGACCTTGTAAGAAAAATATTTAAGATTTGGTCTGGTTTATAAAATAAATGTTGGTGGTCTCATTCCCCTTGGAAGGTGTTCTCCCTCTTGATAGGTATGCTTTGTCTGGCCACAGGAGTATTTTTCTCTTTCTTGCCTGATGGGAGGTTTAAAGCTGTATTGTCTTCCGTCAGAATTGAGTCAGGACAACAGCAAGGCATTTGCCATGGCATTGGGAGGACTGTACAATTGCACAAGCAATCAAGAGGTCAAGCCCCATTATGTGCCTCGTCTGCATCCACACTTGACATTTAGTGTGCATTAAACTCAGCCATGCTCACAACTGGCTACCATGTCTGAGGTAGATGGCATCAAAATGCACTACGGGGCTGTCTTAGAACTAATTTTCACCTCTAAGCCATTAGAAAAGAGTTCTCACTCATGTCCTTTGCATGGACCTAGTGAGATTGAGAATTTCAGTACTGAGGAGTGAGTACTGGCATCCTTCCTTCAACCTCCTCCTCCAGGAGTTAACTCTGCAGTAGTTTGTCATGGGAAAGTTTGGAGCATTAAAATTCAGGGTGTGGATTACTTGTGTAATACATGTGTCAGGATGTGCTTAATTCTTCATTTTGCATGCACTGATACCGTGTTAGTTGTTGACCTAGAGGCCGAAACTCAGATCTGACGCTGCTTGGAAGGGTATTCTGTATCTCAGATTAAAGAGGGTTATTTTCCTATTTACTTCAATTTGTTTTTAAGACTGGATACATAGTAAAGGAAAGATGACTGTAAATATCCCACGTGTCATGATCAAGGAACTCACTTGAGCAGCAGAGTTTGATTTAAATCCTGCCTTGAACTGGCCAGATAGTGGTTTTTCCATCTTGGCTTGTATTTCTGAGAGAAATGCTAATAGAATCTTAGAAACAGAATTGTTTGGGTTGGAAGGGACATTAAAGATCCTCCAGTTCCAAAACCCCTGCACTGGACAGGGACACCTTGGACTAAAGAAGGTTGCTGAAAGCCCTGTCCAGCCAAGCCTTGAACACTTCCATGTTTGGGGCATCCACCACTTCTCTGGGCAACCTTTGCCAGTGCCTCACCACCCTCACAGTCAAGAGTTTCCTCATAACTCTCCATCTCCTTTTTTAGTTTAAAACCATTCCCCCATGTCTTATCATTATCTGCCCATGCAAAACCCCTCTTTTTTATATGTCACCCTTTATGTACTAGGTTTCTGTAAGGTCTCCCTGGAGGCTTCCAGGCTGAACAACCCTATCTCTCTCAACCTGTCTGCATAGGAGAGGTGCTCCAGCCATCTCAGCATTATTCCGGCTTCCTCTGGACTTGCTCCAGCAGGTCCATGTCAATCTTATGTTGAGGAGCCCAGAGCAGTTTGCAGCACGCCAGGTGGGGTCTCACCAGGGCAGAGTGGAGGAGCAGAATCCCCTCCCTCACACTGCTGGCCATTCTGCTTTTGATGAGCCCAGAACAGTTGGCTTCCTGGGCTGCAGGTGCATATCACTGGGTCATGTCCAGCTTTTCATCCACCTGAACCCCAAAATCCCCCTCTGTAGGGCTGTTCTCAGTGAATTCTTCTCCCAGTCTCTACTTATGTCTGGGACTGCCCCAACCCAGGTGGCTCTGCTTTCAGTAATGAAGTAGTTATTTGGTAGTGATTAGTGATAAATTAAAGGAACACGTTTCTACTGAGAGAAGAGGCAGGAGTAGCATCCAGAAAAAAAGAAAAGAAATTGAGGTTGTGGTGATCTTGGCTTTGTTGGTGATACTGGTTTTTGCTTTCCATCCAAAATTTTATGCAAATGGTATACTTATCTAGAGCTTGGAATTGCATTTAATGAAGGTGCTGTGTATACATAGAACAAATGCAGTGCATGCATGATGATTCTTGGTGCCATCAGCTGATCACTGGAAAACAGGGTCTTAATCCTCCTCTTCATTGTTCATTCTAGAAGGTAGCAAATTGAAAACAGATAAACCACATTGCACCATGCTAAAATTCTCAACACGTAGGAAAACCATACTACTTACCCATAATTCCAGCCTTATCCATGATCTCTTTATTTCAGCAGTTTCTTCATGGAGGATTTATATAGAACTCTAAATGTTTAAAATAAAGTTAGCAAAAATACTTTATAGGACACAGATGAACAAAACTTTAAAGAACACCCCAGGCATGTATTTATCCTGTGCTATTCACAGGATTTGTCCAGACAGCAGATTTTGTGCAGAACAATGCTTTGGATGTTTATGGAGTTTGATCACAAGGTAGCAAACCTGTTCAGCACTTTTTGCTCTTTCATAACCTTATCAAGTTTCCAGATAGACACCTCTTCCAAATATACCTATACCTACAGATACAGGTATATAAGTGTAAAAGGTACTGTAAGGGTGCCTTTATGTTTTAGAATTTAAAATATATTTAGAATTTTTGGAACAATTGCCTTTGCTCAAAGTGCATATGTCTGCAACTAAGTAGTTGTTCTATATTAAAGAACCCATTATAGATATTTTTATTTACTATGGATTTGTTTGTTTGGTTTTGTAACATCTGATGCCATTAAAGGCTGACAAGGCTAATGCAGCCTTGAGGTAGAGGTTACTTGCTGTCGTCAGACGCAGTTAATTGTGAAGGTGAAGTTCGTACTCTCTGATGTTGAGTTTTAGTCTTGAGTGGTTTAGAAAATAGCTTGCTGTACAGGGCAAAGTGTGGGCTCGTTTATACCTATCTTTGTATAAATACATACCACTTTTCTAAGTAGTTAATAGTTACCCTGAAAACACTTTTTTTACATATGTTCAGTGTGCGCCTGTGGCTCTGTGCTTTCCCTTAGTTTATCAGCCAGGCTATTTACCCAGTCTGACACTGGGAGATGCATTTGAAAAATGAGAACATAATTTAGATACAAAATCCATGTAGTGCTTGCTGCTTGATCATTCTTCTTGTGAATATTTTTCCACATGTTTGGTGTACATTGCTTGGTTCCCTTGAAACTAAGTTAAGAGGGGGGTAGCACTGATTTATAGCAACCAAAGAGTTGTTTCTTCAGAAGAGCTTCACCTTAAGAACAGATGTTAACTGTGGGTTTGTGTGTTTAGAAATTAAGATCTTTAAATTTTCATCTTTAATTTTCTGTATTACTTGTGTGAATCTCCTCTGTGAAATTTTATACAAGACTTAGCTGTACAGAAGTGCAATTTGAGGGAAGTTATGACAAAATTGCTTGTCTGACCCAGGCTGGGTAACTATATCAGCATGTATGATCAGAGTGCCTAACAAAAGAGTTTTCACACTGAAAGGCTATGGGGTTTGTTTTGGTTCTGGTTTTTCTTTTTTTTTTTTTTTCTTTCCTGAAGAGATCAGGAGCCTAAATGCAGTTATCTCAATTTATCACCTCCCATGTAGAAGACTGCTTTCTGTTTTGTCAGAAGCAGTGCCCTGGAGACCATTATATGCTCTTACACTGTAGAATTCGATGTGTTGTTCTGTTAGAAACTAAACATGAAGTTAGCATACACCTTAATAGTGAAAGTTACAATAAATCACTTCCACTGGCAAATCCCATTTTAAATTTAGTCAGGTAAAGATCAGGTTTAAGCAGAATCTAATTAGGAGCTTGTGTGTTGTTGAAAGGATACTGAACTTTGGATTAAATATTTTAAATTAGCTCAAATTCTTTCATTGTACTTTTCTGCCACCCTAATGTGCAGCTTGGCCTCGAACTCTTTGTAATTGTTCCAAGCAGATGCCTTTAAAGTGAAATTTCCTGTACCTACTTGAACTCTGATTTCTGAATATGCAAATAAAACTAAAAATACTTTGGAAATTAGAATTCATGATATAGCTGATCAAAGGAATTTTTCTCTGTCAAAGGATTCCTGAAAGGAATCATGGTGCCCGAGTATTGCATATAATTGCCATAGAATGTAACTTTACTTTTATGTATAGGATCAACAATATTTTAATAGCTTTTTCAATTATAAGGAAAGATGAAGAAGCAGAAACAGAGACTTAATTGAGATTGACAAATAAACAAATAACTCAGATTGATGTATTTAATTTAAATCTGTGAGACAAATATTTCATTTTTAAAAAAGAAAGAAAGAATGTTTAACTTCACTGCAAGCAGAAGATGGAATCAAAGCTGAGAGAAGGTGAACAGTTAAAAGTGTTAGAAATTCAGCTGATCAAAAAGCATACAGAGAGTTTCCTTAGATGAGAGTATGAATGTGCCAAACTTGAGTTCTTCCAATGATTTAAATATGCTGAAATAAAAATTAAAGGTCATTTGTTTTACTTGCACATGATGTCTTTTACCATCATTGCAGTGCCTTAGGCTGATGGTCATAATTTCTACATGATTTATTAATGCATTTGGAATGCCAATAAATGCTTCTGCAGCAGAATTTTTTTGGTTTTATCTTACTCTTTGGGGATTTTTTTTCTCATCTGTTTGCACTACTGCTTACACAAATTAAGATGAAATCATATTTGCAGAGTCATAAAGTAGTTGAAACTGGGATGTGTGTGCCTTCAGGAGCACAGCACCATTTCTACTGCTTGCAGTAGGACATTCATCTAAACAATTTAAATTAATTTCTGTAATAAAAAGTAGATTGCAAAAAAAGCGAAAGAGGAGAACAAGCATGAAAGCAATAGATGATTTTTCAGTTTATAAAAGTTTACTTTCACTATGTATTCCTTCACATTTTCTTTTCTGTAGAACCATGGCCTGGAAATACTGTAAGTACTGCAAAACTAAAGTTATTCATACACAGTGTATGCTTGATTTAAGAGGAATATTGGCTGCATACTACCTATATTATGAATTTTCTTGGTAAAAATTTACTATTTTGCTAAGTTCAGTGCAATCATTGGACACAAGCCAGTAGTTCCTAGAAAATAATTTTTGAGTATTGACAGCATTTTACCTCTTTTCTATCTTATCAGTAAAAAAACCCCAGTGTTTATTAAGAATGTGAATTCAAGCTGTAGTAAAACTAAGTTTCCTCTTCTCTACTTCTGTCATTGAATGCACTTGGAACATGAAAAAACAGTATAGTGAGTTGTTTTATTATACTTGCTTTAAAGACAGCTTTAGTCTCATAGGCACCATTTGTCATCAACTGACTCCTTTAGAAAAGGAAAAAGATTTGTTACAGGAGGTTGGAGGAGTATAAACCATCACATATTACTTTATCACAAAAATTATATGAGTCTTACTTCAGATGAACAGATTCCATTTCTGAACAATCAATAGTCTGCCTGTCTTTCTCCTAGCAAAACCCAGAATATTTCAAACGTTTTTCAAATATTTAACAACTTAATCTTTCTAATAAAGTTTATGGGCTTTGAAGATTAATGTTGTCCACACTTAGGATAGGAAAAAATAGTTTAGAGACTTGATAAGTAGCTTATTACTGTGTTAAAATTCAACACAAATCATCTGACTTTGGAGACTTTAAGTCATATACATATCACAGTGCAGTAAGGGGGAAGACTAGCTAGGGGAAACTCAATTAATTGCTGTCTTTATTTATTGACAGGCTAGTGAAGGATGCTCCCTGGGATGAAGTCCCTCTTGCTCACTCCTTGGTTGGTTTTGCCACTGCTTATGACTTCTTGTACAGCTACCTTAGCAAGATTCAACAGGAGAGATTTCTTGAAGTAATTGCCAATGCCTCAGGATATATGTACGAAACATCATACAGACGTGGATGGGGCTTCCAGTACCTTCACAACCACCAGCCTACCAACTGTGTGGCCCTGCTGGCTGGAAGCCTGGTTCTGATGAATCAAGGTATGTGCTAAGCCAGAGGAACGTTTTTTTCTGAAGTGTATCAACTCAAATCAGCCACTTACGTAGCAAAATTCAGGATTTGATAAAAATGCTTCTCAGTGTACAGCAGTATTGGCTTTGCTCTTTTGCTGCTTAGTAAATTTTAATTTACTGAATAGAACAAAAGTCTGTGGGCAGAAGTACAAGGCATGGTGTGTGCGTATATAAGTTCAGCTTTCTAAGTGGTTCTGAAATTCTTACCTCACAGTTTATAAGAGTTAAAAATCCCCATGAGTACAGTTTGTCCAGTCCAGATTCATGGACAGTGCCTTTCAGAGTAGATTATCAATGTATCAGAGTAGATGTATCAATAGTGCACTTGGTTTCCTTACACAAAGCATTGTGAAAGTCAGGAGTCAGAAACAGCCAGTGCTCTGACCTGGGAGCCAGCCAACAGGATAACCTGGAATTTCATCCAAGACTTCTGTCCTGTCACCTGGGGGAGCTGCAAAAGTGTAACTTTACCCACCTAAGTGCCACAGCTTAGGACCTTTCTTCCCAAAGTCCTTTTCTATGGAGATACACAAGGCTGTACTTTTTTCCCTCTAAACTCTGCCATTGCATCCCACAACCAACATTTGTGCCTAGTTTCCTCTTCTTCTTCACTTTGAGGACATAAAACCATCCTTCCCATTTCCAAGGTGAATACCCTGGCCAGTAGCTTTTGCCTGCTCTGTCAAGGGGCTATCCCTGTCCTGCTGGAGAATGGAAGTCACAGAGTGAGAGAGAGAAAGCAGGTGAGCAATCCTGACTTTAAACCCCAGAGGTACTTCAGCTGAGAGATGGAAGTCATGGAGCCAGCTCCTGCTTTTATAAGAATGAATCCACATTTCATCAGGTGATTATTTTGTATGTGCTAGAAGTATTTTGAAAACATGATTCCCAATGGAATTACTTATGCACTGCAAGTCAAGGAAAATCTAGTTTCTGGATGCTGATGGTGTTGCCAAGCTGCTCAGCCCTGCCAAGCACAGGCATATCTGCACATGACTGGAGCTTTCAAGTGCCCAAAGAAGTTTGACAAAAGCCTGTGGCACCTATTGTGTTTGGAGGGTCATTTTTTGCTAAGTTCCTGTCAAAACAAACACACTGACTGATGTGTATATGTTGAAAAGCATCAAGAGCATGTGTGGAAGTTATACCCGATCCTCCTGTCTTGCCTTCCACAAACTGAAGACTCAAGCCATGTTCATTCAGTGAGTTTGCTAAGTTTAATATAATTCCATCCTTTCCTAAGCCTTTGTTGGTGCAGAAAGCTGGCAGTTTGCAAGATGATTCTGCTTTTCGTTAAGGTGTATACCATAAGTATGTCTTCTGAAAAACAATGAAAACATCACAAAGCTGGGCAATATTTTTTTCACTGAAGTGATGGTGTTTGGAGGGAGGAGGAAGGAAAAAAGCAGGAAACTAATGAATCTTGAGCAATTTGAAAATAGTAATAATATTTCAAATGAAAATAGGTCAAAACAGACTGTATATTTCTAAATTAAAATTCTGTTGTTTTGATATAGAGAAACTTTATTGTTTTTAAATAGCAACTTGAATGAGGTTTTTCTGTTAGTCTGAAATAAAAAAAAAACAAAAACAAACTGTAATTCCAATAAGAAAGAAAATAATCTGAAGGAGACAAAAAGGAGGGAGAAAAGGAATGAACATGTTATGCTTCTGTATCAGATACATAGCAATTGCAAATAATGTATCCCAGTGTAGACCTTTCTCACAGAAGGTTTAAATTCAACTAGTAAGTTTAAACACAGTTCAGCTATTGAAATTTGTAGAGACTAAACAGCCAATTTAAAATGGTGTAAATGTTGCCAAAGGAATGAAAAATGAAACTAATTAAAATTAATTATAGGCATGCGATATGGTGAAGTCTTTGCACTTAGACGCTCAGATGTTCAAAATAGAAACTTGAGTAAGGTCTTGATATTAATATAGATACCTGCTTTATATACTGCTAAATTTAGGTGAGATTTATTCTGGTTTGTCATGTAGCCTGACAGGGTGTTAAGTCTTTTACTTTTTTAATTTCAATGCATTATTATTCTTTTGGTGTACTACAAGTGTAGCGTTATAGCACAGATATACCCTAAGTAAATGGAACATTAATGATTTACAATGGTAAAGGCACTGTGCTGAACCAAATCACATTCTTGCAGCAGTCAAAAACTAGCTTCCCTTTTATGTCACAAGGGAAAACAGGAGTGGAAACATTCAGGATTTTATTCTGGCAGACCACTGTGCTGCCAACTCCATGAAGAGTAATGAAAGAGTGTCTTAATAGCTGTGAGTGAAGTGGAAGTAACACTACTGCCACTGCTGCTCAGGCCTTCCCCATCATGGTTTTCTCTTCAGCCAGGCATTTAAAGTACTGTGATAGACTCAGGTTGCCTGTTTTGCTTAGATGCTGCTATTTTTTTGGTCTCTGTTAACTAAGCAGGATTTGGCAGCCTTGACTGGTAGGATGCCTGAATTACTCATGACTCTGCTGAGCATGAACACAGTGTTGGTGGCAATGAGATGAAACACTCTGAGTAACAGGATTGAATGTAGCTCCTACTCCCTTAGCCTGGCACATGTGCTTCATTCAGCAGGCACTGCTTCACCACGTACTGGGGTGTAACGTGTGCCAGCTGGGCTTTGCTAAAGGGTGAAATTAAGTCTGGTTCAGTCTGTGTCCAGACACTTTGAACTGGGAGAACACTAAGCTGCCATGTAGAAGCACAAGGCATTTGATCTCTGTTTAGTCCTACCTCTCTTGCTACCCAATCCAAAAGAAAATAACAGAAGGCATGTAGCCTTTCCTCTGCTGGGTTCCATATGCTGACTTCTGCAATACATAAATGCAGTGCTGAGGCCCTCATGCTTGTGCTTAGTGAAAGCAGACTGGCACTGAGAAAGTTTCTCATGACCTCTTCCCAGGTCTTGATTTGTGTAGGGCAGACCAAAACAGTAAAATCTCTGAAATGCTTTTCTTTAGAAAAACTGAAACTGACTAATTTAGAAAAAACTATGAAAAACTAATTTACTAAAAACTGATTAATTTTATTCTGGAATTAAGGAATCTACTTTTGGAATTACTCATGCAAAGATCTTCCAAAATAGCTTTTATTTGGATAACCCTTTAGGTTGTACAACACACTGAAAATATAAGTAGAACAGAGCAGATTTTAAAATAGGACATGAGTTAGTAGAATATCAGTTAACTGCAGATGAAATGTGAACTTTTTTACTTTTTTAGTCTCTGTGGATCTCCTTACCATGCTGGTGATCCTGCCAGTGAAAAATGATCGATCAGAATTGTTGCATTATTGGAGCCCTCTAGTGGGGCCATCGGTTTGTTTTCATACAGCTTTAATTTGAAATGCAATAAATAGTCTTGCTTTGGCTCTTCCCTTTTTTGCATGTCCTGAATGTGTTCAGGATATTTTCTTTTTAAGTTGTAAAGCATAGCCACATATTACTAGCAAAAAGTGTTTGATAGATTTTCCCAAGCTCATGTGACCTTGCTTTGCTGTGTTTAAACACAGTATTTTATTTTTCACCCTAGGAGTAGAGGGATGCTGCAGCAGTAGTTTGTATTACAGACCCCTGGACTGCAGATTCCTTGCTGTAAAGGACCCCACTGTGGGTGTACAGACAGCACCATCAATGAACTGTTGTGTTGTAATTAGTTTTGCCATTGTCTTTTTCTTTCAGGCTACCTTCAGGAAGCTTACTTGTGGACCAAGCAAGTGTTGGCAATCATGGAGAAGTCAGTAGTCCTGCTGCAGGAGGTCACAGATGGCTCCCTCTATGAAGGGGTGGCTTATGGCAGCTACACAACCAGATCACTGTTTCAGTACATGTTTCTTGTCCAAAGGCATTTTGACATCAATCACTTCAGCCACCCCTGGCTCAAGCAGCACTTTGCATTTATGTACAGGACTGTCCTGCCTGGTAAGTCCTTTGGGTGAATGAAGATGAATCTCTTTATTTTTGAAGCAGCAATAAATTTCATACTTGAAATAGGGCATTTTAAAACAGCACTCTACTTGGATTTTTTTCAGAATACCATTTCCTTGGATTTTACCTTCAACAGTTATCAAAACAGTAACATCCTTGTTTATCACTGCTTATTAATGAGTGACGCCTTCCACTAGCCCAGGTTGCTCAAAGCCCCATCCAGCCTAGCCTTGAACATTGCCAGGAGTGGAGCATCCACAACTTCACAACCTGTTCAAGTGCCTCACTATCCCCACAGGAAAGAGACTCTTCCTTATACCTAAACTAGGTCTACCCGCTTTCTGTTTAAACCTGTTACCCCTTGTGTTGCTTATTTGCAGGACACTTCATTAGGAACATACATTGCTCAAATTCCAGGTTAAAAAAACTTAGATAACTCTCTTGGAACCCCAGATCTATCCATGTATGTAAGGGGGGTTGAATGCAGCTTTAGTTTGCCAGCACAGGCACATAAGCAATTGTGCTGACTCCATGTGAGACCTCAGGCATCCTTTGGGGAGAGGTTCCTAAGAGCAAAATGAACTCACATTGATGGTTTCAAGGTGAAGCTGATTATTTTGTTCTTTGGAGGTACCTCTGGTTTATTCCTTTGAAGAGTATAGATTCACATAAAAACATAAAAGCTGTAAAGGGAAAGTTACCTTTGCCAGACATGAGTGAGGAGAGGAAGTGGATTGCATCTTACATTTTGTGTAGTACTTTGGCTGTCTGTAGCCCAAAGCCAAAGAAGAAAGGTGAATATTCAAGTTAGCTGCAGCAGAAGGAAACCACTCCTGTGTAACCTATTTACAGCTCATTTACAAGCAGGTCTATAAACCTCTGAAAAGGCTGCTTCTGTCTGCACGCTTGGCTTCACGTCATGCTCTTCAAAGGCATCTTTGTGTGCTAATTTGTTCTTTCTTACATTCCTTCTCACTTTTCCCCAAGGGTTCCAGAGAACCGTGGCCATCGCGGATTCCAACTATAACTGGTTCTACGGGCCCGAGAGTCAGCTGGTGTTTCTGGACAAATTTGTCATGCGCAATGGCAGTGGGAACTGGTTGGCAGAACAGATCAGAAGGAACCGAGTGGTGGAGGGCCCAGGCACACCATCCAAAGGGCAGAGGTGGTGCACTCTCCACACTGAATTTCTCTGGTATGAAAGGGAATGAGTGGGTTCAAAAGGAAGCTGGCAGCTGCTTGCTGTTAGTGATAATTCATTATCTTTAGATGTGCACCGCAGAGGCTGGGCTCAGGCTGTCCGTGTGCCACCCAGGGTCATGAGGCACAGAAGAACTTCACTTAGCACAGATGCACAGTACAGGTTGCCACAGGGAATACCCTGGTCTTGTCCTACATCTGTTTTTATGGTTTCTTTTCACTGTCTCTTGCTTTCATAGAATACAGGCTATTCCAAAGGAAAATTTGCCTGTATGTAGTCTTTGTTTAATTTGGTCTATTGTGATGGGGTTTAATTCTGTTCTGTTCTTTTATAATGAATTAGGTGAATATTTAAAGCATAGTTTTAATTCAAAAGTTCTGTAAAATAGTATAAACTTTCTTTTAAAAGCTAAATAATCCAAGCAGTAAGGCTACTGTTAACTGGATTTGCACACTAATTTACATGGGAAAAAATACCATGCTAGATGGCTAGAGGGATATTTTCCCATGCAATTTACAGCTATGCTAACTTCTATGTCAGTCTCCTTAAAGCAAGAAATTAAAAGACGCAAGAAGCTTTAGATCCACATATGAATTCCCTTAGTTTGTGGAGATAACAAGTATATTTTTGAGGAGTCAGTGCAGTTCTCTCTCTCTTGCAAGAAGAATCTTACTGAATATCTGTTGGTTTGCACTTATGATGTGCACATTAGAGTGCATCTTAGGCTCCAAGCAGCTTTCGTCTTGTTACTTGCAAAATACAGAATCTCTCCTCTACAACCTCATCCCATCACCATTTTCTTCTGTGTCTTCATGGAAATTCTGGGACTGTCTAGGCCCGGCCAGAAGCTCCCGGTTTGTTGCAAGAATAAATCTGATTCTAGAACCATCTAGCAGAAATGTTAGTGGAGTTACTAAGGTTTTGTTTGTTTTGGTTGCTTAAAAACAATGCCAGAAGGTTAAGTTTTGCTTTGGATTTTTGTTGTTTTAACTCTCATAGATAAAATTGTAATGATTTTAACCTTTTCTGGAACTAAGGGTTCTTTGTAATGTCTTATATCTTAAAATTTATATTAAAAAAACAATTAATTTTTTTCTTCAGCCTAGTTTGGAGAAAGAAACCAATATACATTAACTGATACAAATAATAAACATTTATCCTTCAGAGTGTCTTTTCATTAATTAATTTATTGCCTATTCTGTAATCATCATTTTGGGGAAAGAGATACTCTGCTTCTCTTTGTTAAGTAGTCAGCAAATAGGCACAAATGCTGATGTCTAGGCAGTGTCTGCAGCCTGGTCTAATCTGCTTTTTTAAAAGATCTATGTTATAGTCAGTAGTTTTATCATCATATAGGACAAAACATGTCTAGTTTGAAATTAGTGGTACTCTTATTTTTGAACTACAGAAAGACTGCTTGCTTTAAAGGCAGAGCAGATGCTTTCAGCTGTTGTTCTGTAAAAAGTGCACAACAAATTTGTATAGGGATTAGTATGATGAATAATAATTACAGCTATATGATTAGGAAGCATAACTATGGGCTTGCTCCTTGATGTAAATAGGGAATGTTTTATTGAGTTTTGTACAAGTGCTGATAGTGGAATCAGTCAAGTGATTTTTAACCCCGTTTTTCTCATCTTTTTTTGCAGGTATGATGCAAGTTTGCGCTCTGTACCTCCACCAGACTATGGGGTTCCTAAGCTACATTATTTTGAGGACTGGGGAGTGGTAACTTATGGTAGTGCTTTGCCAGCTGAAATCAACAGGCCTTTCCTTTCCTTCAAGTCAGGAAAGCTGGGAGGACGTGCAATATATGATATTGTTCATAAGAACAAGTACAAGGAGTGGATCAGGGGTTGGAGGAACTTTAATGCTGGCCACGAACACCCAGACCAGAACTCCTTTACTTTCGCTCCCAATGGCGTACCTTTCATAACAGAAGCTCTGTATGGGCCAAAATATACTTTTTTTAATAATGTGTTGATGTTTTCCCCTGCTGTGTCTAAGAGCTGCTTCTCCCCATGGGAAGGGCAGATTACAGAAGACTGTTCCTCAAAGTGGCTTAAATATAAACATGACTTGGCTGGCGACTGTCAGGGACGAGTGGTTGCCGCCACGGAGAGAAGCGGGGTGGTTTTTATCAGGGGAGAAGGAGTGGGTGCATACAATCCTAAACTGAAGCTGAGAAAATTGCAACGAAACCTTATACTTCTCCATCCCCAGCTTCTCTTGCTAGTGGACCAAATCCACCTAGAAGATGACAGCCCTCTAGAGGCAGCAACCAGTTTCTTCCACAATGTTGATGTGCCTTTTGAAGAAACAGTTGTTGATGATGTCCACGGGGCCTTCATTAGGCACCGTGACGGGATATATAAGATGTACTGGATGGACGACACTGGCCACAGTGAGAAAGCCACCATTGCCTCAAGGATGTATCCCCGGGGCTACCCCTACAATGGAACCAACTACGTGAATGTAACGACGCTGCTGCGGCACCCCGTCACGAGGGCCATTTACCTTTTCATTGGGCCCTCTGTGGACGTGCAGAGCTTCACCGTGCGTGGAGATTCCCCGCAGCTGGATGTTTTTGTGACCACTGGGGAGCACGCCTACGCCGTGTACCTGTGGCCCGTCGAGGATGGCTCCCGCTCTGCCTTTGCACAGGTTATTGCAGACCGCCAGAAAATTGTCTTTGACCGAGCCTCTGCCATTAGGAGCTCCACAGTGCCAGAAGTGAAGGACTACATAGGGATCGTGGAGAGGAACTTGCAACATTTTAAGCCTGTTTTCCAGCAGCTGGAGAAGCAGATCCTGTCTCGTGTACGCAACACAGCCAGCTTTAGGAAGACTGCTGAGCGCCTGCTGAGGTTTTCAGATAAGAGACAGACAGAGGAGGCCATTGACAGGATATTTGCAATCTCACAGAGGCAGCAGCAGCAGCAGCGTGGCAGAGCAAAGAAAAACAGAAAGGTAGCCAAAGGCTACAAATTTGTTGATGCCGTTCCTGACATTTTTGCACAAATTGAGGTAAATGAAAGAAAAGTGCGACAAAAGGCACAGACTCAAGCACAAAAAGAGTTGCCTGTAGACGAAGACGAGGAAATGAAAGATCTTCTGGATTTTGCAGATATCACTTATGTGAAACACAAAACTGGGGTGTCAATCAAAGGCCGATCAGGGCTGGCACAGATGGTGGCAACTGCTCGAAGTGTCCCATCAATATCAGCTTCTTATACTCGCCTCTTTCTAATTCTCAACATTACTATTTTTTTTGTTATGTTAGCAATGCAGCTCACGTATTTCCAAAAGGCCAAGAGACTGCATGGCCAAAGATGTCTGTATGCAATACTTTTAGTAGACAGCTGTATACTATTGTGGCTGTATTCTTCCTGTTCTCAGTCACAATGTTAGCAGAAGACCTCTACTAGTTGACCAGTTTATGGTCATATATGTCTATGCAAAAGCATTAACCCTAATAGGGCCAAAGTTTATATCTTCTCTTTTTTTGTTTTCTTTTTTTTTTTTTCTGAAACATTCCAAAAATATCTGGGGAAAGATTGTTTTCAGACCAGAAGGGATTAAAAAATAGGGCAAGCGATGAATATCTCAGAAAAATCAGTACTTAGTTAAGTACTCCTCCTTTGTATTTTGAGTTGGGTCTCACATCTGAGGAAATGCTATGCTTTGTTCATCAGAGTTCAGTAATGTGAAGTTGTAATTAATTTTTTGGTGAGAAGAACCCTCTTGCTAAGTTTGTTTCTAAGGCCTTTTTTATTCAGAATTTGATTTGCATGTAGTTAGTTTTCATTTCAGGCTGCTAGGGATGTCTCTGGACATTCTCTTAAGACGAGGACATACAAATATATATATATACAAGGCAGATCTTAGTAGTAGACTCCTTTTCTCTCTGCCAAACCAAAGAATGGCTCAATATGGGACACCCCTGTATCATTATTGTGTCATCTCCTCCATACTTTACAATCTGACACACTGGGGAAATGACAATCATGTCAGTGCTTGCCAAGTGAGAGGCACATCACTAGTAGGTCATAGTAGGAGGCAAATATGGGGTTAACTCAAAGTAGAACAGAACACAATTCTCAGGAAAAAAAATAAATTATATTCTAACCAAGTGTAGGCTGTAGAAGGCTGAATTCTGTGGGGTCTGTTCTCCATTTTACAAGGCAGGGTATCAAGAAAGTCTTCTGTAGTTTGAAGCATGTCTTAGTAGGGAAATAATGTCCTAGATCACTGCCCTTCCATATGTAATTTTAAAAATACAAAGAACCAAAGCAATCCTGTGGTAACCTCAGCAACTGCCAGTATGGAAAAGTATGTATTAAGGAAGTATTTAATGTCTTTTTCCTTTTCAAATGGCTAGAAAGAGGACAGTTAAAATTTTGTGAACAACCTGTTCTCTATAAAGCACCAGCAAGGGTTCTGCAAGCTCTTGGTGGCCCCAGGTCAATTATTTGGGGATTAGTGGTAAATGGAATCATGTGGTTTATGACAAAAATAAGTTTGACATCTCCACATATATTCCCCTTTGTTCATTAAACTAATTTCAAAAATTCATAGCTATTTGAGAGCATGGAAACTGTGGAATTGGGACATACATGTATGTCTTTACAGAAAAACAATTCTTCAGTACATTTGCTAAATAAAAGCATTATAATTATCTCTATGGAAAAGTTGTTTTTCTTTTATTTAAATATTTTTCCTGATAATTTCAGTAATTATGTTCATGAGCACTTGGTTCAAACCACAAACCTTTGCTTCCTCTTCTTTACACCATTTAGATGTATTTTATCTACATTACTCCTATTAAGCCTTCTGCAAGTCTGTGTCTTCTGAGTCAGTTCAGAGAACTGTAGTCACATAAATAAGCGCTACTGCAGTCTCCAATTCCTGGATTTATTCACTGAAATTTGCTACATTTTATTTGAACAAAGACTTAGGTACCCAGTTAATTTCTGATCCATGCATAGCCTCTGGATTATGAAAGCCGTCGGACAGTAACTCAGCTCACCTAAGACCTTGGAACACCTTCAGGACATACTTTCCCCTTTTCCCTAATAGCAAAAGACATGTGAGGTGGATAATTGTCTATTTCAACTCACTCACTTTGTTTCTTAAGGGAGAGGGAGCTGAGCCTGGGGAGTATCACCCATACAGCTCCAGGTTGGTAGTGGTGCCTGCTGAAAGCAACTAAACTGCGACAGGCTGTGGATAACTGGAAATCTCTTTATTTCTGCCTTTGCACTGTGATGACATAAACACTTGCAAAAATAACTGTTGGCCTATGTTCAATTTTAAAGGCATTGTTAGTTTTTCAATATTAGGTGATACTATTATTTGTCATGAAACACCAAAATATTGAGTTTGTTTCATATGTATGTACATTTCCTCTGTGTCAATTTACTATTGCTTTGAACAACAGTAGTCTAGAAGACTAAGAAGTGCCTGCAATTTTTTGTCTGCTGTATAGTGTGGCTCTAAGTTGTAGCATGGGATTTGTGTAGCTGTCAAATGAAACTGCAGAGATTAGCAATTAAGGTATGGTTTTGCACGTTAGCTCTCTTTTACGCTATGCTTCTCTGCACTGTTCCAGCAGTGCCAAGGGAAAGTGGTGGTTGCAAGAGCTGCCCGTGCTCACAGCCAGATCTTAAAGCAGCTTTTAAAGCAGACCAGCATTCAAATGAATGGTGTGTGTGCAATTATACTGTAAAGGGAAATGAAATGCAGCAGCTTGACCCTCCTCAATGAGAGAGCAGATCCATTTCAGCATAAAGTGTGCATCCAGGGGTTTTGCAGCCTGTGCTTAGTTTGCATCTGTTAAGGATTTATGTGTATATGACTGTCATTACTTGCTGCTCTGAACTCCACTTGCACTTTAAGTCAGATTGGGCAACTAAAGAAGCAAATCAAGCCTTAATTGTGCTGACTGTCTTTTAGATATGAAAAGAATCCTTAGTTATTCTTTTCCAGGCCAGAGCCTTTAAAAAGCCCCTCTCCAGTGGTTCTGTTTCCACTCTTTTTTTCCATTCTTGTCTCTCTCATTCCTTGCCAAGGACTGTTACTTTTTTGATTTTGATTTTGAAACAAATGGAAGAACAGATTGTTCTGTGCCATCAATAATGTGGCATGGACAATTGGGTGTTGGCTAGAAGTGTCTGTCACAGAAAAGAAACCGTTTGAGGCCTCAGGTGGCAGGAACCTGAAAAATCCAAGTTGCCCTTGCTTCACTATGAAGTGCAGTGAGGAAGAACACGTAAATGGGATCAACCCAACAGCCCTACTGGCTTGTGGGAGGGCTGGAGAGAGATTGTGTTCCTCCACACTTGCTTCTGCAGGAGAGAATGCTCTCCTCACATTTGCATCCTTTGTCTGAGCTGCAGAAGAGCTCTGGTGGGCTCTGTGTCCATGGTAGAAGCATTTAGCACTGGGTTCATCTAGAATGAGTATACTGAACTTCTGAAATGTCAATGTATGGCACTCAGCAGCAAAGTTGTTTGTTGCTCCCCGTTTTAAATGGAGTAAAAAAACTGAGGTGTTTCTGGCACATGCCTCTGCTGCCATTTTTACTCTGCTTATTTTTCATTTCTGAAAATGTTCATTTTCTGCATCTCTGGCTGCAGGAAAAAGTGGCCATCCAAAAACTCTGTGTATATAGATGGGTTCCTGTGTTCATTTGAGACCCTGCCAAATTCACTCAATTTCTCTTCAATAGCTGCTGTTCAGTCGTGCATGCTTCATTTCAGGACTGCAATCTCATTTAGTCTAAAGTTAATTCACTGTATTCTGAACAGAGTGAATGGCAATTCAGCCCACAGGTAGTGGTGTATATGTTTGAGGGTGGAAGTGGAATCTGGTTCTTAGATTCTTTCAATTATTTTTTTTAGTGCAGCCAAAAAATGTGTATCTATGTTATATACATCATTGTGATTCAAGGAAGCAAAGGGAAAAGAGCACATTACATCATTTCTTAAAACTTGTAAGATGAAAGCTTATTCTGAAGAATGATGTGTCTGAAATTCTGTTGGTCTATGTATTTTCCACTGATGAAAAGCATTTTCTTAGTGTTTGAAACCATATAGAATTCGGAAAATAGCTGTATTTCTGCACCGGGACATTACATTCATATTTATTTGGTCTGCAAAAGGCTCACTTGGGATCATGACTACTTTTGTCTAACTTCAATCTCTTTTCTCTGGTAGTCTGTTAAAATCAGTAGGGTAACTTCAGGCTGGTAAGTCAGACTGTGCTAATGAAGCCAAGATGTCATTTTCTGTCTTTTCTTGGCAGCTGATTGCAGGAGCTCTCTGCAGCAGAAGGCCTATGCAATCCAGTGCTGGATATATCAGAATAGAGACTGTTTCCAAAGAGTTCAACCTTGAAACAATGTCAAAGCACTTCAAATAAGAGCCCTGGACTCTCTCAAGCAAGGAACAAAACTATTACATGCTTCAGACAGGCAGGAGACTGGACCCAAGAACACAATATACGAGTGCATTCCTTCAGCGAAATGCATGCGTAGCATTTTCCCCAGATCCTACCTTTCCTGGCAGGTTCTTCAGGCTAAGAAAGCATTCATAACATTTATGATGATTTTCCAGAAATTTAGGACGCAGAGAAAAATTGCTAGCTGAAATGCATTAAGACATTTAGCATGATGTTGTGACCCATTTCCCCTTTGACTTGTGTCCAAAACCATCAGTGACTTTACTGGTTTCTTAACTGACCCTGGGAACAATCAAGAGGAAAAAATGTCCCACTCCAAGCCGCAGGGCTCTGATTCCATGAACAATAATCCATAAAAAGTATATATGAGTTTATGACTGTCCCCAAAATATTGACATACATTTTTCACCAAACATTCCATACTCAGTCTAACAGTTGGAAGGCATTCTTCAGGGAGGTGGAATGCTTCTAAAATCACAAGTATAAAAGCCCTGGTTTCCCACTTCATCGTCACTATAACTGTAATGTAGGAAGCGAGGAATGCCAGGAAAGCTGGGCCCATGGGATATGCCTACAGGAAATACTAGTGAAGAAAACTTGAGGAGGATTGGGGCATGGAAACTTCACTACACTGCCATGCTGCTGTGAGAGTAAGCTAGATGAATTTGCCCTGTGGCAAGAGGGAATAGGTGATCAGCATATGCATTTCTTTTCATCCCTAAAGAACAGGGCTGTCCTTGGGATGAGGAGCTGAACTCTTTGGGACATGCTAAGGAAGGCCAAGTTTCTCCATGACCTAGTAAAGATGCCACAGCATTTATAGTTGACCTTTACTATTAATTGTAATCGAGAACTGTGTTCACTTCTCTCATGCTCGTCTTTATTTATATGGCATAACCCTTATTTTGATCAAGTAAAGTAATTGTATTCTTTCTTTGTCATGGAGTTTCCTCTGGTGGGCCCAACTGCAGGTTGGTACCAATGGGGAAATGGGCAGAGGACCAGAGTCCCTAGGAGGGCACTTGAAGAACTCTGCCTTTAATGGAAGCTAGAGGAATAGAAGATGTTCAATGATGCTATAAAAGCATTATACAGCTGCAAATGCCAGGCAAATAAAATTACAATGATGATGGAGTATTTGAACGTTATAGAATGAATGAGGGCAGACCCAGAGACTTGGAAAGTTACTGCTAACATAAAATATAGGCAACTGGGAATGTTTTCTCTTTATGTCCCACATATCATTCTTTCCTTTTGAATCATATCTTCCCAATAAAAAAAAAAATGGAAAATGCACACACAAGTGCTGTTGAGTGCAATAGCGTTCAGCCTTTAATACAAGCCAGACATGGTTACCAGAGAGCCTGACACAGCTTGTGCAGTTGTGGTGAGCTGAAACAGCTTGGGTATTCTGTAGCTAAGGATTAGATTGATTAGAAAAAATATATGAGCAAGGGAGGTTGAGGATCAGAAGCCAGAAACTTTTCATTTCTTTGACAACTTTGAAAAGGATAGGGTCTCAATTCTTGGGCTGCATTACTGTCAGAAAAAATTCTATGAGCAACAAAATTTTGGCAGCAAAGGAACCTGAGATGGGAAGCTGGAGACAGTGGTGTACTACCATGAGCTAAAGAACTAGTTAATTTGTTCAACTTTGAAAAGAGAAAGAAGGATTAATGGAATGGAAAAGTACAGAGCATGTTTTGTAGCACATGATCAGCCACCATTAGGACACAGGCACACACCCACACAGAGTGGAACAGATCAAATCTTAGGACAAGGGGGAATGCCCTTAAGATGAAAGAAGGCAGATTTAGATTAGATATCAGAAAGAAATTCTTTACTGTGGGGGTGGAGAGGCTCTGGAACAGGTTTCCCAGAGAGGTTCTGCCCCATCCCTGGAAGTGTTCAAGACCAAACTGGATGGGCTCCTGAGTGCCCTGGTCTAGTGGAAGGTTCCCAGCACATGGCAGGAGGGTTGGAACCAGGTGATCTTTCAAGTCTCTTCCAACCAGGACCATTTTGTGATTCTATGACTCTATGAACTCTCAGCTATTTAGCAAATCCAAGGCAGCAGGCTGTGATGATATAACCTGAAGAATGCAAGGACACACGGAATACAAAACATCTATAATAGGAGTATAGAAATATTTTGGGTTTAATGCGCTTAAATTTGCAAAGTAATTTTGTGGTATTTCATTTTCCATAGTAAATGAAAAAGACTGAAGTTTTCTTTCTTTTCTTTCTGGCTAGTTAACTACCTAGGGTGATTTGCCTGATTAGTCTTAACTATAATCTGCCTCACCAAGGCTACTTAATTTCATCATAAAACATGGCAACTTCTACCTTTCTAATCCTATGCTTCTATCATATATTTTCTTATAAGTTCACCAAATATATGTCACATAATCCACAGACACCATTAAAGAATCACGCAGATTTGTTTATGACTCATACAGACTGTAGATTGAACAGTGAAACCCTCACGCAGCTGGTTGCTGTGGGACATTTGGGCTGGGTCACAGGACCTTCCCCATACAGAAATGAGACCTGTAGTGGACCCAGAGTGTTAAAATACCAGCAGTAAATAATGGCAAGGGACAACTAGTGCCATGGCTTATGTGACTCTGTGCCAGAGCTCACCCATCAGAGCCTCCTTCAGAGCCACATTTGGTTTTCCAGACCTGTTTCCTTCCTGCCCACTAAAATTCATTTTCAGCCAAAAACTGCTAATAAATGTAATGCCTTAAAATAGCAGCATAATGTATGCAAATGCTTGTAAGCTGTGCAGGCCCAGGCACAGTGCTACTTCTCAGGCTGCTGTTCTAGTAAGTATTAGTACTATTAATGATTTATGTGGTGCCATTGAGCTGTGTGGCGCTTCCTAAACTTGTAAGAAGGCTCATTCAACCATAAAGTCAGAATAACTTCCTCAGTTTCATAAATTAAGGCAATGGGCCTCTGGGGGAGGTCCATCCACCTGGAGGGTAGGTGCAGATCTGCTTGTGGACAGGACCTCCAACATGGTAAGCATTAATTTCACCCGGAATGAGACAAAAGGCATTACAAGAATTTTCCTAGAATAAAAATTCTAGGAATTATCCATGTCTTTCTGAACTGGAGAAATGCAACTTACATCTCTTTCAGTTGAAGAAGGAAATCCACTTCTTATAAACAGAAAACCAGTCCAAAGGTGCTCTATTCCATTGCACCATGAATGTACAAGATACTACAGTGTTAATATGAAGAGAAGGTTGAGCTTTATAAGACTAATGGAAAGAATTTAGGACAGGATGGGCCTTGGATGTAATAGCAGGAAGGAGGATGACTTGTAGGAAAACAAAACCAGTCTTTGGCCATTCTGAACAAGCAGAAAAAGTTCCAGAAAAAAAATTAACCTACTGCAAGGACTTACTAATATAACTGAAACAAGATCTGCACAGTATGTACTGGTAAAGCCCTTCAGTGTGCTTACACACACTGGATTTATGACCAGTATTATGCATTTTATTGAACCACAGAATTAGCTCAGACTACAAATAAGCTACTACTATTTTTCCACCTAGAAAATGTTTGAGAATCATTAATCTGCAAATGGAAGGACAGAAGTTAAAATGTCAAGGAGAAAATAAAATACTAAACAAGTCCACTTGTTTTCAGCTGACCTCTTCATTGTAATAAAGAACATTTCAAAGCAGAAAGATGTTTCAAGTAAAAAAATAATATTTTGTTGTAAAAAAGTCCATCTTTTAAATTCTCACATTGTTCCCATCCCCCTTGGAAGACATGAAATTAAATGCAAATCAATGTAAAAACAACCATTAAATTGGAATTCTGGGTTCTTTAACAGAAAGCTGTTTTCCTGAATACTTTCCATATAATGCTTTGCAGCTGTTGTGGCCAGACAAGTGTTAATTTAGAGAGCAAGAAAGAGCTGCCCTGGGAGAAGAGAGCTCTGAGTGAACGGGGGCTCTGTAACTCCCCGGCCCCACAGCTCCTCACAGTGTCTTTGGGCTGAACCCCACCTCCCGAAACTGCCACCAGCTGGGCTCGCCCTTGGCCACTCCTGCAAGCCACTTGGCTGCCAGCACAGCAGCTCCCCCACTTCCAACTAGGGTGGTCTCTCTTCCCTCGCCCACCACTCTGTGAATATTTACTGGAAACATGTTTTCTT
This sequence comes from Irena cyanogastra, assembly GCA_013397155.1. Classification (NCBI taxonomy): domain Eukaryota; kingdom Metazoa; phylum Chordata; class Aves; order Passeriformes; family Irenidae; genus Irena; species Irena cyanogastra. Next base: position 64,079 of record VWZV01009869.1, on the reverse strand, counting down.
GGAGGAGGATTAATCCTTTTTCATGCACGGCTCCCCCCCCTTTCCAAAGAAGCTTGTTTCTGAAATGGTATTTTATTACAGATAAATAAAACACTGCTAAAATTAGGCTCAGAAAGAGCAGTAGTGGGGTTTCTTGGCTGTACACTTTCCCCTGTGTGGTCGTAATCTGTTCCAGAGAGCTGCCTCTGGTCCTTTGCCTCTCTTGTTAAACCAGTGGTTCTTAGAGGCGACTCATCTCCCTGTCTTTGTCAGGATGTGTCCTTGCAGCAATTTCACATTGCATCTGTTTCTTCTGCTGTGCTGACAGAGAATCATGGAATCATCAAAAAAGTTTGGGCTGGAAGGGTCCTTAAAGATCATCCAGTTCCAACTCCCTGCCATTGGCAGGGACCATTTCCACAAGACAAGGCTGCTTAAAACCTCATCCAACCTGTCCTGGAACACTTCCATGGATGGGGCATCTGCTAAGACTTTTTCAGATATGGTGAATTTTGGTTTTATGGTTTTCTAACCTCTGTCTCTATCTGCCTCTAAGTAAAAATCAAGGTAACAATACTTGCCAATAATGCAAAGTTAATCTTGATATTAAAAAATGAACCACTGCTTTAAAGAACTGGAGAGATACTTTCTTAGGCTGCCTGACCAGAAAGCAAAATGGCATGTCTAATTCAGAACAGAAGAAATGGTGTTCAAAGTGAAACCAAATCCTACCTTCATATATACACTGATAGACCCTAAGCTTGCTGAGGTTATTTCTCAAGGACTGAAGGGCTTTTTATTATAATACATATCTTGTTAAAATATTGATTCATGAATGATAAAAAAATTCTATAAATTATTTCTAGGAAATAGAAAACAAATGTCAGTATTCCTTTGTAGCAAACTGTGATTCGGTTGCATTTTCAATGCACTGGAAATCTGGTATACTTCCTATTTCCTCTCATGCGAGCAAGAAAGTATGCAAAGGTATACATCAGATGAGGAATGACTTTATTAGGGTTTCCCCAACCTGGGGAAGAGATGGCGATGGTGAAGGTGTACAAGACCATGAGGTGATGGAGACAGCAAGGATCCACTCTTTTTTCTCTTTCCCTGTCAGATCTTGGGGACATCAAATGGGGTAATGTCGCGTTCAAATGAAGGTTAGGCACACTTGCTATACAATATTTTGGATGTCAGTAGGTCTGCATGGGTTAAAACAAAAGGCATTAGATGCAAAGGAAATCACTGAAATCACGCGGAGTGTGAGGGCATTGCCAAATTTCCTTTCCTGTCCCTGTGCTCCCCACTCAGCTATTGGCTGTAACTGAGATGTGGCCAGAGCAACCTTCAGTCTGATTAATTCTTCCTGGTTTTACATTCTTTTTTGATTGCTATGTCATTGTATTATACTGCTGCATAATAACAAGGGCTCCTGCAGGCCAAGGCAAGCATTTCATCTAGCAGCACATTTTCCTCTGCAGCAGCAGCGGCTCGGCACTGAGCACGGCACATCTGCTGTGAGCCCAGCAGCCACCTGAACCAGTGCTGACTGCTCTGGAGTCTGGGTGCCATCCTCTCAGCTGCCCAAAGAGCTGAAATGGGAACTCTGAATTTTCAAACTCCTGACCTCCAAAACACCCTTTTTTTTTAATCAGGCTTATCAGGCCTTGTCCAGCAAGACCCAAAGCCTCAGTAGTTTAAAGATTAAACAAACAACAAGGTCCAGCTGCCCTTCCCTTTGGCAAAGACAAACAAATCCACGATTTAATGTACTTTAAAGTAAAGAAAAAAAAGTAAGAATTATATAACTTTCAACATAACTACTTAAAAAAATAGATTGATTATCTTGAAAAATTGACATGATTGTAGTTGAATTTTCTATCACAAGAGAGCAAGACATATTATATAGCTAAAAATAAGGCAGAATAAAAATATGGTTCGGGGTAATTTTCTCACACTTTATTCACACTTTGAATCTGATGCCCCACTAAAAAGATGACGAGGTTTAAGCCATTGCTAACTGCAATGCATGTGTGGACAAACACAAACTATTTTCACACAAACAAATCTCTTAATTATTTTGCTGTTGATAACTGGGGTGGTTTTCTAGTGTGGTCTCTGCTTGACTGTGCCCTGACTTTTACTTCCTCTAGGAAGGTCTGTTTCTGTTCCTCACTGCATCACCACCACCAATAGAAACTGAAAGCTCTGCAAGCCTCTCTAAGCTGTGGGAACTGTAGGAGACTTGTCTCTCTTTTTTCCTTTTCTGATGGAGATCTTGCTCTTCTCAAAGTAAGGAGAGGCAGAAAAATGGATAGGTTACATAAGGCAGTGGATTTCTGCCTCCGCCACCAGACCACTCTGAGTTACAGCATCGTGTCTCTGCTGACGGCTGGCAGCGAGCACATCTTCTCATCTGTGGTGTTCAAGTGTCCCTGCAATTCTGGGAACATGCTGTATGGCTCTTCCTTCCTCTTAGCACCTGCCTTCGTCCTCTTTCTGCTCGGCTTCATGGTGAATGCCAGGACACAGCGCCTGTTTACAGGCAAGTGCTCTCAGGAGAAGCATCTCCAACGCAGACCCCGGGGAACCTGTGCCAACTTCTGCCACCTGTTGGTGCTGGTGACAGCCAAAGCCTCGGTGGCCCCACTCACCTGGATAGCCGTGGCCCTGCTCGGAGCCAACTTCTACGAGTGTGCGGCCAGCGGGAGCAGCCTGACAGCCCACCTCTTCTGTAAAGATAGTGGAACTGGAACTGACTGCCAAAGTCAGCTGTTCAAAATGCCCTGTGATAAGAAGTTATCGGAAAATATAACAGCTGAATGGCTCAGCCTTCAGGCACAGTCCCAGGTAAAGCCTTGCTGCTCTTCTCCTCACACTATGGGCTTCAACCCTGGCTGCTCAATGCGTACTGGTGCCTGCTGGGGACTGTAAACAGTCTTTCTCTCTTATGTTATATAATGTCATGTACTAAAAGCACATAGCTAGCCAAAATTCATTGGCAAAAAAGCAGTAACAGACAAGCAATAGGTGTATTTTTACGATGCTTTCTGGTTGTGCATGTTTGCATGGAAAGGTTTGGCGCTGTCATTTACAAAACCTCATGGATAGGAAACCAGCCTAGAGAACAGGACTTTGCACAGGAAGTTTTCTTCTCAATTAACTTAGACATGGTGTGAGTTCTTGTCCTTCTCTACTTTTATGTCTCTGAATACCTCAAACTTCTGCAAATAGGCGCTACTTGAGAGGAAGCTGAGATCTCTAACAGAGGGGAAGCTGATGTCTCCTTGCAACAGAATGGTTGCAAGTAGACATCTGGAAAGAGAAACAAATAAGAACATCTTATTTGACTATAAATCTCAATGCGTGAACCTCTTAATAATTTCACACTTGTATTCTAGAAGAATAGTTAAAATATATATCTGTCTTGTTAAATTTCTTGTTCTGAAGGCAAACTGCATGATCAAAACAATAACACTTATGGATTGTTTTTTGTTTGGTTCGTTGGCAGCACTCGAGTTTTGTTTCTACATTTGTGTGGATTTTGTCTTAACTCCAGTAGGAAAATCAAGTTTTGCAACTTTTTCTCAGGAAAACATTAAGAGTTGGTTAGGGGAGTTAAGATTCTAAGAGTTTAATACTACTTGGATTTTTGTAAGTTCCTGTTTAGTACAAATTACTATTAAAACAAAAAAAAAAGAGTGGTTTTATTTGTAAATACTTAGCATGCTGCCTCTCCAAGAACAAGGCTGGAAAGGGGCAAACTCTACACCATTGATTTTAGGTAGGGTAAGAAAGGAGCAAAACCAAGGAAGACTCACTGTTGCTGACATTGCAGTGGAATCTAAAAGAAACATCCGGTCAAACAAAAAAAAGGAAAAATGTGAGTGCATTTTTATTACTGACCACTATTTTTAATATCCAATCTACTTTCAACAAAATTAAGAGCCAAAAAGAACACAAACTCCTTTTTGTTTAGCACCCAGTACTTTTTCATTTGAAGAAAAAGTCATCCTGAGGTAAAAGAGCATGTTGCAGGATCTCTGCCTGAAGCTTCCAGCTAAGTACCCCTGGGTAGAGGAGGGACCAGCATCTACTAGGACACTTGGTTTTGATGGGACCTCTGAGATTTGTCTAAGGATGTTAAAATTAGTTATAAAACAAGAATGAATTCCCATATTCAATAGCCAAATCTGTATCTTGCCTGCAAAACATACAGGACACAATCTTTGCTCTATGTTGCGCAAAAAGTAGCTGTTTTTACAGGCTCAGACATCAGGGAGAGTAACTACATTCCACGAGAACATAGCCAGCAGGAGCTCTGATTTGCAGCACAAAGCACACGGTGATTCTGCACCCTCTGTACCATAAATGTGACCACAACTGCAGAAACTGATGGTCAGTATCTTGAGTAAATAACTTCTGTCCATCTTCTCTCTTTTTGGTATTCATCCTTATTCTGACAAGATCAGCTGAGGGGTGCAGAAGCTCCATATGTCTGGCATGCATGAGATCCCCTCTTTAGGCAGCAAGCGGACAGTTACATGCACATGCAGGGTGTCTTTGTTTACAGTTTTCATATTTCTTTGGAGTTATGTTCTATACTCCCACATATGATCATGCAAAAACAGCATTAACCTATATATCCTTTTTTCAAGCTGATAGGATGGCTCCTGATAGCCAGCATCATGACTGTGGCACTGATTTCAACATGTGTCAGCCGCTGTTGCTCCCCGGTCAGCTATCTTCAGCTCAAGTTCTGGAAAATTTACTCAAAAAAAGAGCATGAACTCTTTGAGATCAAAGCCAAAGAGCATGCAACCAAGCTAGCAGAAAGAAATACAAATTGCTTTTTTGAAGCCACTGACCCAGCACCATTTCATACTCCCAGCAACGAAGACTGGCAGAAGATTTCAATCTTGTATACCTTTAATGCACAAGAGCAGTATTACAGCATGATACACAAGTACGTGAGCACCAACAGAGGCAACAGCGCCAAATTCAAGGAAGAAGGTCAGGATCTCACTGTTTTAGCCTTTGTGGATGAAGGCCAGGCAAGCATTTCAGGGTTGTAATGAAAGACACGCTTTGCAATGCTGGCAGTCTTTTTAGCCTTACTGATATGAGTAGAGTCTTCTCTGCTCTTACTGATATCTGTGCAAACTGAAAGTGAAAACTGATAGTTGTAATCCTCAGTAGATTTTCTTTTAAATACATTTTAATCATTTTGCTTAAGTGCATTTAAATTGGAGTTTTCTTATGTTGTTGTCCATTAAGAAGAGTCGTATGTAAAATAATTAGCATCCACAAGGATGTCAGCACGTATTATGTCAAGTTATTGCCGAAGCCTTAAAAGCATTGGCAGATGGAGTGACAATACCAAACCTTATCAAAGAGACAAAAAAAGGAATGGATGATGTGATCAGAAATTCAGCTTAGTTTATTAGCTCTCTCTTTACAATGAAGCTTTCAGTGAAGCTTAGAGCAAGCTGTAGGTTAAAAAATTTAGCTTGTCTTGAGCAGTCAGGCTCATGCATAACATGGCAGTGTAGGTGAAGCTTATATATTAACAAACATTAAAAGCACATTTATACATTTAAGGACATTAAAAATCTGTAATCCATATTAGCAAGTAGTAATACTCTAATCAAATAACATCTTACTGTAAGCAATAAAGATGCAAGTTTTGAGTGAAGAATAATAAAGTTCACTTTTCTTCTGAAAAGCTGCTGTTTAAGAGTGTGTTTTAGATATGTAAGTCAGATTGTTTGGTCCAGGCTGTCCATTTACCTCCCCCAGAAACTCTCTCTTTCCACACAATAAACTCAGAAATTATTTAGACAGACAAAGGAATCCCAAAAAGTTACTTGTTACATTCATTTTGCAAGGAAGGAAGAAGGGAAGAGCCTATTTTAACTAGCTGAATATAACAAGCTTGGAAGCTTCTTTCTCACTATTAACTAAAAATATAACACGTGAAGGCAAAACAAGATTTAATTCTGCATGTAGGAAAGAATTTTTAAAAAATATTCATCACAGTCACTGACTTGCTCAACGCTCTTTTGCTTCTGAGAAACTCGATGATGATAGGGTAACAGTGCAGGCTGTGTGCTGACCTCTTGGACAGCATCTCTGCAGAGAAGGACCCGGGTGTCTCAGTGGGTGGCAAGCTGACTATGAGCCAGCAGTGCTCTAGTAGCCAGGAGGGCCAGTGGTGTCCTATGATGCATTGGGAAGAGTGTGGCCAGCAGGTCAAGGGAGGTTCTCCTCACCCTCTCCTCAGCCCTGGTGAGGTCACATATGAAGTGCTGTGTCCAGTTTTGGACTCCTCAGTACAAGAAAGACAAGGAGCTACTGGAGAGGGCCCAGCAGAAGGGCCACAAAGGTGATTTGGGTCTGGACCATCTCTCTTATGACAAGAGACTGGAGGAGCTGGGCCTGTTTAGTGCAGAGAAGAGAGGACTGAGAGAGGATCTCATTAATATCTCTCAAAGGTGGGTGGCAAGAGGAGGGTGCCAGACTCTCTTCAGTGGCGCCTAGCAACAGGAGGAGGAGCAATGGCCACAAGCTAAAGCACAAGAAGTTTCACCTCAACATGAGAAGAGCTTCTTTACCTTGAGGGTGGCAGAGCACTGGCACAGGCTGCCCAGGCTGCCCAGAGGAGTCTCCCTCTCTGGAGATAATCCAGACCCACCTGGATGTGTTCCTGTGTCACCTGCTCTAAGTGACCCTGCCTTGTCAGGGGGGTTCGACTAGATGACCATCAAGGGTCCCCTTCCAACCCTAGCAGTTCTGTAATTCTGTAAGCAAACAAGGACAGTATAGGTTATTCACTTCCAATATAATAATAATTTTTAAAAAGAGAATATTTGGTTAGTGTTGCTGGAAAAAATAAAAATGGCCATTGCAAATAAACAAACTTTATTGTGGTAAGCCACATGTACATGTCAACCAGCTGGGCACAACCAGCAAAAACCCCAGTGAGGGCTCTTGCACAGACAGTGAAATCAGACAAATTCCACAACATATTTCAGCTCTAATTTTGAAAAAAGCAACAATAATAAAAAAAATTAAAAAGGCAGGGAAACATGTTACTGGTTATAACATATTGTTACATGTTGCCACTTCTTACTGGTAGCAGGTAACAGCAGTTGGGCTGAGACCAAGGCTGGTTAACAAATAGTTTAGTTTTTGTTCCCTACAAAATTGCTCACTTAAAGCTCCATTCTGCTGTGCCACCACTGTGCCACCCTATTAAGACAAACAAAGGGAGAGAGATTATCATGAGGACTGTACAGGTCTGGTAAGAGATGCCCACACTTAGCATGATGAAGATGTAAACAGACTGAGGGAGAAATAGGAGAAGAAGCTACAAAACACAGTGATAAAATCAGAGTTAACTTGGGGCTACAGTGACCTCAGTTGTTGGTGTTTCAGTTTAAAACAAGCATTTTGGTGAGAAGAGGGTAAGCTGGCTTTGTGGGTAGGGTGCTGTGCTAGGACTTGGGGTTTTGTCCAACCCTTATCCAGACATCTTGCATGACACCAAACAGCTTTAAATCTTTCCTATAACTTGGGTTTTTCTGAGGCTGCTCCTTCACTACTTCCCAGTCATGTTGTGGTAACAAGTCCACTGCCAAAAGAAAGATGTTCAACAGCTGCTAGTGAAGGCCGGGTTAAGAATAGAAAACACAACCACCAAACCAGTTGTGTGGCAATCTCAGAATTTTAATTCAAGTTTCCTTAGGTGAATACAGTGACTACACATTAAATACATCAAGCTTTGTTCAGTTTAGTCACAAGATCAGTGCTCTTGGAGAGAAGGCTGACATGAAAAGGCCCGTAGCTTGGAGAGACACAAGCATTGCTGCAGTTGTCAGAGTGCTGCAGCCTGGTGTGTGCACAGGACTGATCAGGAGTGTCAGTAAAACTGCATGTGGGGCCTGAAGAGCTGGACAGAGCATAACCAGCATCAGTGAAGGCCCATCCCTCTCTGGTTTCAAAGACAGCAGGATGTCCAGTGTGGAGCACAATGAATGGCAAAGCATTACACATCAAAACACGTATCTATGAGCGAGACACTACATACAGCAATCATAGCAGAGGAATCTTTTATGGATAACCACACACAGCCAGGGAAATAAAGCACCTCTAGCAGCCATGCTTTACATTACTGACAAAATGGGAAAAGGTCATCAGCTTTACCTGAAAACAGTTGGCATACAGATAAATATTTAGCACACACCAAATACTGAGATAAAACTTCCATTAAGCTCAAGAGCCTGGGTATGTGAGAAGGAAGGGCAGATAATTTCAATCTTTTTTACTGATATCTGTGTCATGACAATTAATATTGCTCTCCCCTGCCCTGCCCCTCCTCTTTGCTGCCCAGCTCTCTTCACCTTTCAACCAGCTGACTGGTGCAGCTGACTCAGCAAAGCCGTTTTTACCCGGTCTTCTTCTGAAACAAAAGGCACAAAATATCCCTCAGCAAGGGTTTCTCCCAATATTTCTTTATTTGTTCCTTCTGTGTTTTCTGTCTTCAGGCTTCCTTAAAAACGTAATTCCTATTTCTGTCACAGCATCACCCTTCAGCCTGTCCTGGAGGAAGGAAACTTCTGCTGCTAAATTAACCTAGAAAGAATCAGGTCCGATCAGTTAAGCAAAGAAATGCCCAGTTTTCCACCCTCCTCTGGTATAATGGGCTTTTTCTCTCTCTCTTACCACAAGAGGACTCCCTTTCTCAGGTTTCAGAGGAAACAGATATCTAGATCGTTTTAAAATAGCTTTCCCAACTAAGCTAATACAAAGGAAGTTTATAGACACTGGAATTTATATAGCAAATTATCCTTCTTCCCAGTGCTTTGCTTTTTTCTGAGACCCTAAATTGCATACTTGATGATTTGTGATCACAGAATTTCTTAGTCATGTACTAAGACTTATGATATAATACTTTTGTTACTTAGTCTTGTATCAAATACTATAATTCTGAGACTGGTGTATATACATAACACTGCAGGGTTTAGTTTTTTGTCTCTTGAAATATAAGATATATGCCAAATTTGATATTGATGAAAGCATAAAGCAGCCCAAAAGTAATCTCCCTGAAGAAGCTCTACAAGCCAGAAATTTTCAAATTATTCTCTTTATTGATTTCTTTGCAAAAACCTTAAATTTAAGAACAAAATTTGGATTGCCATCTGATACACTTCTGCTGCTTTGGTTTTAACATTATACTCATCCACACTTTGTTCTCTCTTTCAGCAGGTACCATGGTAACCTGAGAATATTATTTTTCTTGATGTATTTAGAAAGAATCAGGGATGACTATTACTGGCTACAGCTCTGCAGGGAAGTGTGATAGGCTCCAGGAGCAGTGAAGGAACCCAGCATGCCCCTCTGTCCCTCCACTTTAAGTGTTACCTGGCTTTCTGATCCCACCTGGCTTTTGCACCCAAGTCAGCCACTGAACAGACTGAACAGCCAGGCAGGGGCTGTGTAGAGGTGAGATAATCCATGTGCTTCTCCACCTCAGGATCCAGCATCAGCCTCATCCTCTTTTATCTAGCCTTGTCCTATCTTTTATCTAGATTTACATTTAACCTGAGAGGTTAAACAATACTGTATTTCCTATTTTTATCTGAACAAGTGGTTTTGTTTCCTGTTCTTCTGTGAATTAACAAAGAATGGAGAAAACAGGCGTGCTCTTCCTTACCATTTCCAGGGCACCTCGAATCACACCACAGAGGAGGTTACAATAGCAAAGTGATGCTCGTTCTGCTGGCAGCTCCTCCACAAAGTCCACTAGTGGGTTTTTGTCCAGGATTAAGGAGAATTCATTCCCTGTGGCACTATTACAGCTCACACTAGGGGTGATCCCAAGGTACATCTTGAAAGCAACCTGCAAAAGAATGAAACTCTGCTGCTTAAATGTGTTGCACGCAAACCAGAGGTGAAACTTTAGAAAGAAGCTTCCTGTAGACCAATTTTATCCCAGGAAATATGGAGGGAGAACCAGACAGGCTAGAAATCAAAGTACATTTGTCTCTTCTGTGATCAGCTTGAGCCAGCAATGCAAATCTAGAGCTATGTGACGCTCCAGGAAAACACAGCAGAGAGCTGTTCTTCTTTGAAGTTCCTACATTTACAACCCCACACAAAGTGGTTTTACTGTTATCACTCGTCTGCTTTCGGTCTGCTTTCATTCATGTCACACTGCCTTGGGACCATTAGCATCTATATTAGGTCAGTCACTCCCTCACCAGCAACTTTCACAATCACAGCTCAAAATCTCTCGCAACTGGCCGAGTGCGTGTTTTTTCACTCCGATCTCTCCATCTGCAGTCACCTCAAAAAAACAAACAACCCACCAAGAACAAGACCTCCAAGACTGCAAACTTATTTGGTCACACAGATCACTGCTTGCTTTCTTGCCACTACCGGCGAGTGCTGCTGCGAACGTGCCACATGTGCCCGGCCAGCGGCGGGTGCCCGGCGAGCGCCGCTCCGCAGCAGTGACATCACGGCGTTATCCCGGCGGGGCGTGGGCAGCGGGAGAGCGCCGGGCTGCGCCGCCTCGGGACGGCTCTGCCCTGCCGCACGCCGCTGCCGAGGAGGAGAAACTGCCTCGGTTTTCACCTCCTCAGTGAGTATCAGGCATGGATGCTTTCCAGACAATCCTGAAGTTCTTTATGAACCGGAAAACCGCCATAGGGTACAGTTTTATGGCGCTGCTGACAATGGGAGGTGAACGTGTGTTTTCTCTTGTTGCTTTCAGATGCCCTTGCAGCAATGAAAACTTCAGGTACGGTTTGGTATTTCTCTTCTCGCCAGCTCTTGTTTTGCTGGTTATTGGATACTTCTTGAACAGCAAGACCTGGAAACTCTTTACAGGCTGCTGGGTGAATCCCAGGAAAATATTCCCCAGAGGAAATATCTGCCATTTCTTTTACGTCTTTGGACAAATCACTTTAAATGCTCTGGTAGCCCCAGTGATGTGGCTTTCCGTGGCTTTGCTCAACGGGACTTTTTACGAATGTGCCATGAGTGGCTTGAAAAATCCTACCTACTTAAACGCAGTTTGCCACAGCAAATCGGAAACCTGCTTTGAAGAGCTACACAAGGTAGCCTGTGACAAAAGCTCCCTGCCCTTTTCAGAGAGTGATGAACTGAAAAGAACACTTCAAGCACAGTCCCAGGTAAGAAAAATCATAAACAAAGAGCATTATCTAGGTTGTACTGCTGCTGTGATTTATCTGCGGAATATCCTTACGTCAGAAGTTTTAACAAAACTGTTGGCTTCATGTAAACAATGTTTTGGCAGTCTTGCAACATACAATCAATCCATCTTTTGGTTCAGTTTGAGCTGTTCCATATTTCTTAGGGGTCCTCACTGGTGGTGGGGTTAATAAGACCAGAAAACCTAAAGCTTTCTTCCTGAGTGGAGATTGCTCTAAAGAGGGAAAAAAACCAAACCCAACTGGATTGTTTAGGAGGCTGAATTAACAGATGTCACCCCATTAAAGGAGTCTGTCCTATTAAAAAATTCATGCCACACTCTCCTATTTTAAATCATTGTGATAACCAGTTCATACAGTAGGGATTCTTTAGGTCACTAACAGCAGAAAAATACTGGAAAATAAGATTTGTGAAATACATTTTGACTGCTTACCTAATGTGTTTCTATTTATGTTCCTCATTCTCATGATGCCAAATGTGAGCAAGTTTTTATCCTGCTTGGAGGAAGTCAGAAGCAATAAAGCAAGCAGATCATGCAAAGCTGAGATCTTACTACATTTTACAATATTTGTGCAGTACAGTTTTACTCTCGGCATTGTAATGCAAATAAATTCAGAGGCAAAAAACTCAAAACAGTGGAGAGAATAAAAAAAAAGCTACAGAAAACGGAAAACACTCTGTGGAGCCAGCAAGTTTTTGTCAGGAATTGTATCCATCTGGAACAATTTCCTTTCCAAGAGCTGGTTTTAAGTCCTCATGCAAATAGGACAAAGAATGCACTGCAGACAAAGCAATTTATTTGATAGTTTTAGAAGGCAACAACAGATAGTGCCTGAGACTTTAAGTTGCATATATAGGAAACAATGAAAGACCAGGGATTCAGTTTTAGCATGAGAATATATGAGTTCATTTTCCAAGCTGCAAGAAAGTGAAAAATTGCTAAAAAGAGCAATTTCTCAAATACCCATAAAAATCGTTAGTCAGTACAAAGTGACTGGAAAAAATAAAGGAAAGCTTTAACTATTCTTCCATACCAGTTCCTAAGAATGGTTGTTTGTCAAGCTTCTCTGTTTCACAGACTTCCCTGACGAAATTTTCTATATTCCATCAGGTAAATACAGATTTTTACTGGTGGTTATTTTTTTTTAACATCAGTGCAAGAGTTCACGAGAAAGGATGCAGCTCTCCATATCATCATCATTAGAGCATGGGAGATCAGTTCCAGTACATACAAGCCTCTGAACCTTAGAATATTTGTCCCACACTGGAACTTTTTCCACTGTTTGAAAACAAGTATTACTTGTTTTTGGTTTTGGTTTTTTTTTTTTTTACACATCACGGTGGATCAGAGGAGTAAAACTATTGGCTAGGCCAGTGGCACAAGGCAGGAAAAAATTGTGTTCACACCCTTGTTCTCCTTAGAGGGGAACATCCCACAATAACCATTTCAAGCACATTTTCCCACTCTCTACCCTTGCTGAGGAGGTAATTCTGAAGTAGCTCTTTCTTTTAAAATGTTCTTGATGTAATTTCATCAAAATCTGAAGCTGCTACAGAAAAAAGAAGTTGAGTGATTCTGCTTAATTAATGTAGTTGTTGTGTTGGAGGTTTTTTCCTAATAAAAAGAAGTCAGAAAACAAAACCTCTAACAGTGGTCACAGTTTAGAAGGTTGGTTGATCTGGGACAGAAGTTACTTACCCTTTTTGGTTTTGTAGTTCTTCATGATTCAAACTTAGTAATTCTTGTTGGGTACTTTTGTGTAATGCTTTCAGGAGTTAGAAAACACTTTACCAAAGAGACACCTTTTGGTGTCTCTTTGGTAAAGTGAAGCCTCTATGCTGATGGACTTTCTCTCTCTCTTCAGTCTCCATGTGGATGTCCCATTAACATCAATGCCAGCACCAAATGCAAACAAACTGTGGTCACTTTGTCAGACATTCAAGTAGCATTTTCACTTGGGTCATTCTAACCTGAAACTGATTTCTTTTGCCTCCCCAGATTTTAGGCTGGTGTGTGATAGTTACCACAGCTCTCCTCTCCCTGCTAACCACTTGCTGTGCCAGCTGCCAGTCAAAAGTCAGCCACCTCCAGCTGATGTTCTGGAGAGTGTATGAGGGGACGGAGAAGGAGCAACTGGAGCAGATTTTCCAGCTGTATGCCACCAAGCTGAGCGAGCGAAACCTGAAGTGCTTTTTTGAAAACAAGGAACCAGAACCCATTTCCCTGCCAGCTTTCCAGGCATGGGAAGATGCTTCCCAGCTCTACTCTTTCAGCAGCAGCAAACAGCATTATAGCACAATTCACAGGCTAGTTGAAGAAGGCCAGAAAGGAATCAGTGAGGAAAGAGAGACAATGCTGGACCTTGCGGACAGAAGGGAAATACCATAGACCAAGTATATTTTCAGCTTTTTTATATCTTGTTAATATGGCATACTTCTAGCTGGTTTTGACTCTATATTTTTTCACAATGGCCTCTTTCTTCTTCATCATGTTTCCTGCCAGTTAGATACTTGCTCCAAAAGGATGGAATGAAATTATTTCCCTACGCAAGTGAAAAGGCTGCAGTACTCCACGGCACCCAGGGTTCATGTCACTGGCTTAGCATCAAGAGCTGACAGCACTAAGAAAGGAATAATGGCTTCTACAACAGGGTTTTAACAATATGCTATGTAAAATGTGCTATAGTGTGCTTGTCCTATGTAAATCAAGATAATATCAACAAGTAAAGTCAAAGTGTGTGGATATAATACCAAGATACATGTGGCTTTCTGACAGCCCACAGAAAGTAAAGGTTTTCTGTCCAGGTCATTTCCAGGCCAACTGCAGGTACAGCCTTGTTTCGAGGCACCAGTGATCCCTCAAGGCTTCTCTGTCTTTGGATATTTTGCCTCTGTAGAACATCTCCCTATTATCTGCTCCCAGTCTAGGCTTTTTCTTTGTATGGATATAAAGTTCTAGTTTTGAACGAGTTTCAGGCACTGGGTGCAGCTGTGTAATGTTGCTTTCTCTGGGCCTGCAGCCAATGAATTCCAGAGGGCCTGGAAGGAAATTCCACTTTTTAAGACAAGAAAATATTTTTGCAGAAGACTGACTTTCATTTTTTTTGAATATCCTAGGAAAATTTGGTGCCTGGAGGAAGAAAAACCAGCAGGTGAGGCAACTGCACAGTCAGTGCCTCTGACAAATGCATTTCACCCCAGAGCCCTGTGCTTCACCTCACTCACATGGCTCTCAGGGTGTTCAGAGTATTTGCAAAGGCTGTATAAAAAGAGAACAAAGTTATTTTTCCTGGGATGGCTGGGCAGGCTTTTGTGCAGCATTTTATTGTCAGTCTCTCTGAGTCTGCCAAGAATCATAGTTTTGCTGTGCTTGAATCATGCTATTCTCAACAAACCAGGGTATCCTGCCCAGCTGTTCCCATACTCATTGGGTTTCTTCAGCAGGTAAAAGCATCTATATACAGACCATTACTTTTATGAAATAAAACACAAGAGCTAATTCAACTCTCTGCTTCAGATTTTCTCCGTATGTTTTCAAGAGCTTGTGACCTTTGAGACAATGTTTCAAAGTTCTTTCATCCAGGATGACCCACTTAGCAGCACACTTAAAACATGTTGTATGCGTAAATGAGCCTGCTGCAGCTGAAAGCACAGATGCAACACTGCCAAAATGAAAGTCACAACAGCAGATGTCTGACTCTGTGCCTGGAATATACACCAAGCATTTTCTCCCCAGGATCCTCTCCTGGTATAACATCTACCTACTTCCAGGCTATATGATCCTTCCTATTTGTCTGGTTTTATCTTACCTTATGAGAACTGCCCCAACATCTTCTGTCCAGCCCCATTTCACCTCCTCTCTGCAAGGAGAGATAACACACCCCCTAACAGGACAGCCCCACTGCCTGGGCCAAACTTCCCTTTCCAAAACTGTCTCTCCACCTCCCTCCTCAGAAAATCAAAGCAAGTAGGGATGCAATGGGGATGTCAGCAAGCAGGTTAATGAGTTGATCAAAGAAATACGGGAAACAAGTGGATTCAGGTAAAGATAAGGCCTCCAGTGTGATATAATAGCTGGGACACAGAGGCAAAAGCATAGCTGGTAGAGAGAAAGGTAGGAGGACAGAGTGATCCCACTTAGAGCTTTTGGTATCCTCTTTTTCCTCAGAAGAAAGCTTAGGGCTCTGCACCTGAGTAGCCTGGGCCATCTGAAACAGCAGCACTTCCCAGCCCTATCTTCTGCTTTGTTGTGGAGGGGCAAATCCAAGGCGAATTTCCCTCTCCTCCTCCTTCCCTACTTCATGTTTGCAGGTAACTCATGTTGAGAGTGTCTCCTCCTCCAAGAGCAGCTGCTGAGCACTTTGTGCTGCTATGTGTGCCTGGTAGGAGCCCATCTCTCACTGATCCTCATTCCCAGGGCTGTGTGACTCTTATCTTACCAAAATGCATCCCATAATGCATCCCATAAATCTGTCTTGTTTGTATCTATGAAATAGAAGTAAAAAGAATACCTTTTAGACAAGTACATAGGCTTGCCACCAAAATGATGCCCATATAAAGCAAAACCTCACTTTTGAAAATGTTATTTGCAAGTCTATGACATTACACATTGCTTAATGAGAAAATGAGATCTGTGCAGTCTGAATCAAAAATGTATCACTGCCCTTTTTCAAAAACTCAACCAGCATTCCATTTCTCTCAAGCAGCATGAATAAAAATCATTAATATTTTGATGGTGCTCAAACAGTCTAGAATTACTGAAATGTTTAGGAAGCCACGAACTTATCAGTCCCTCTACATACTACTGGGGACTTTTCACTACCAAACTTTTTATGCATAAGTCATGACGCCAAGTAAGTAAGTACAGACTGTTAAAAAAATTAAAACCATAATTTCAGACAGCATAATACCAAGATTAATGAAGGACCAGAATTCATCTGCTTAAAAGGGGAAAGGCAGCCAAAATAATATTTATGCTAGCGTACTTTTCATTCTTAGTATTTTTCCAGTCAGTATTTGGAAAGAGGAAGATATAGTAAAGGTCTTGCCATCTGTTGCCGATTCCAGACTTTTCCTCTGAACTTTTCTTTACTCTCCACAATGCAGCATTTCCATGTCCTGTTTACTGTCTGCCACAGTAGGCTGTATTACTTAGCACAGCAACCTGCTTATGCATTTCTCTCTCCCTGCTGAGATCTGAAAACCAACATTTACCAGCTTCATAATTTCTGCTAGCTTCTGTCCGACCTTCAAACTGGCCATAAGTCAATATACAGGGACCTTGTGTGGCAGCACCTTCCATGGCAAGGGGAAGGATTTCTCCTGTCCTACAGCTCTGGACAGGGGGTGACATGGTTGGATTACCCCATCCTTTGTTATCCCCCCACAGGGAGCTCTCTTCAGAGAGCCCCAGAGATGTTCATTTCCTGCGTTCACAGGGTACTGAGTGTTCACACTAAAGCCCATCTCTGCAGCCACTGCTTTTCAGGAACAGATCTGTCCTTAGGCACTGCACTGTTTAATCCAGCAATAGAGCCTGTGAGCCAGCACCAGCTGGCTGTGGACCAGAGGGTGTGGTCGGGCTGCTTCCACCTCTGGCACGCACGAACACCTCCTGGTGCTAGAGAAGGTAGTATAAATATTAGTTCTAAAACTAGAAGCTGTTTTTTGCGACTCATTTGATCAGATCAATTACATCAAGGTCCTTTGAGGAGAAATTGAATTAAAAATTTGATTTTGCAGGATTATAGAGAAAAATTATCAACTTCATTTCGAAAGTAATCCTCAGTAATACTCAGATCCAAATTCTGAATCCCATCTTGGACATTATTTCTTCAGCTGGACTTTGTTCTTAATATCGTTCCTCAATTGGTTTCCATTTTTTACCCCAATTTGCCAGAAAGCCCATTTCTACATGTCCCGTTTCATCTCTTTTTTAATTCAAACCCAGCTGTAGCCCTGCCAAGTCACAGGACCAACATGAGAAGTCAGTGAACACCATGGGAACTCAGTGTAGAAGAGTTCACTTTGGCTCCTTGTCAAAACTTGTTGGCCCTTCTCCAGGCCAGTATAAGTCAGCAGAAAAGCCCAGGCATTGCAATCTGAACCAGTGGTGGAAGTTTAAAGCTCCCAGTCACTGTTTCAGGTGCACCTTTCCTCCAGTATTTATTTATTAATCTAGGAAGCCGACTTGTAGTTCTCATTTTATGTTTTTTTTTCTTTTGCTTCATCTCTTTCCATTTCCACAGGGAACATCCAGAGCCTGATCTTACAGACTCCTTTGTTTTCTGAAGAACTGCAAGATAATAGCTATGTTAACATGAGGTTTGGCTTTAACTACTTGAATTGCTTAGCTGTCTTAATTACTTTAACTTTGAACTGGTTTTACTCATCCTCAGACAGATTTATACCTCTGAAGACTTAATGTAGTTAAGTATTTAAGCACTTTCTCCTTCCTGGGAACACTCCTGCTGAAGAGTTAAGGAGATGATGTAAACAGCTTCACGATTCTGAACTAGAAACTTTAATGGAGTATTTGCAGCTCCTTACTGGTCATTTTAGACATGTTTTGTTAGTATGTGTCTCAGACAAATGTGCTTGAAGATTATTTAAAAATTGTTTTGCCAAAGAAATGTGAAAATGCTGTCCATATCACATTTTGCCTCAGAAATGTTATACTCCTACTACAGAACTCCTTTTAGTTTGCTAAAAATAGTCTTTCAAAGGGACAGTGTGTGCTTTAATGTTTGTTCCAATCTTTCCAAGTAATTTTTTACTTCTCTTAATAAGTCTTTTTGGAAGTACAAGCTGCAGAGAAATAGTGTCTTTTTCCATTGTTAATTTCTCACTGTACTTTGCTCTTCAATATCACGTACTTAAGAATGAAGGTTCAGCTGTAATAATGCATTTGTAAAGAAGGGAACTATGAGGAATAAGGCCCAGAAAACCAGGTATCTGACATATATGTGAAAATAGAGTACCAACACCACCTGAAGAAGAATGTAAAAGTGAACAAAAATGTGATTTTGCAGCCTGGTATCATTTTTTCAAATGAGGCAGTGTATTTTAAAACAATGATTGAAATGCTGCTTGTCTCACCAGTTTCATTTAGCTGTCTTCACCATTTCCAATGGATCATCTACCCCAGCTCAGCCAGCTCAGCTGCTTACCGCAGGAACTTTGTTATGTATTCTTATTTAAATTTCTCTTTGAAACTCCCTGGAATTCTAACTTGCCAATGGGGCAAAAGTACATCTTTATAAACCTTCTTTCTTGTCTGACAGAAGTGTGAACTCAACAAAAGGGACATTTCCATCAAAGTAGGTGAAAGTACATGCTCTGATTTTATCTTTTTGATTTTATTATTAGATTTGTGGGTAGTCAGGAAAATGTTCCTCTAATTTTCCTTTCTTACAGTTCTTCTTTGCTACCACTGAGATTTTTCATTTTGTAGAAAATCCTGCAGCTTATTCTTAATATTACCATTTTAAAGTAAAAAGATATCTAAGATAATTAATGGCAATGATGAGAAGAGTCAAAAAGCAGAAGTAAAAATATCAAAGTTTAACATCTGCATGAGGTGGTTAAGACTTATGCTCCTAGGATGAGAAAAAAGGAAAGGAATATGTGATTCTAAGCTAAGATCACTGAATTTGATGACGCTTTAGAAAATGCAAATCTTATTTACCTGTGCAATCATGTCTGCAGTTTCAGAGTAACTACGACACTTTTTCACAGCTGAACGAGCCAGAAAGTCATCAATCAGCCTTATGCCGATGCTGTATCCCCTAAGGAGGAAACAAGGAAAGGCAGCATTTAAAATGAGGAACTTCTTTCCACCTGCCATCTCCCTAATGCATCTCTTGCGCTTCCTCAGCAAAACAGCTGCATGAGCCTAATTGAGTGACTTTAATGACAACACATTTTGCTGGTCTGCTTTCTTCTTTCTACCACATTTTCCACATTTTCCAGCGGAAAATGGGACCGCTCTTCATGTAGTCATTTAAGGAATCATACTTCTTTAAGCATGATACTCCTGGCAAGGATGATATGAATTGTCTACACAGCTTGCCTGTACATTGTCTGTATGCATAGACACCAATCCAGGGCACTCTCATTGCAGCATTCAGGTGCCGTAGGAAATGCACTCACACCTGATCTCTTTCACTTTCTTCTCTTACCCCTTCACTTCATTTTTCACTTTTCCTTCACAATTAACTGTTTGTCTTTTTTTCTAACATACTGTCTCCCTTCATCTAACTAGTTGACGAAAAAAAGTCCAGAAGTTGTTAGTTAACACATGTTACCAATAGGTAAGGCTTTATAAAGGCAAGGCCTTGTAACTTGGCTCCAGCCTGTTACTTAGGCTAAGTGGAAGGGAACTATGGGAGAGGGACTCAGCTGGAATAAGGGTAGAGAAACATGAGAGACGTGAGAGACATGAGAGAGGTGCTGTGACTGCCTCATGTCCACATCGTGTCCACATCGTGGTGTGTGGTGGTTGGCTGACTTGGGCTTGTGCTTTAAAACTATGAAACTGGTAAAGGGCTAACTGCTTAAAAAGGCTGTGATTTTGGCAATAAGGAGCACTCCTTTACACCTGCCTGGGGTCCCTGCGTCGCTCATTACCACAACAAATGCAGAGTTTTGGTACACTGCCACCTCCATTTTGTATTTAAAACGCTACAGTTTTTTTAAAAAATCAAACAAAAAGGGATGGAAGATAATGGAATTTTTATAAAACAAATATTCATTCCTGGCTCTGACACCTTAAAGTCAATAATTTATTAGTGTGCATAACAGCTGTGACTCCAAACAGCTTCTGAAAAATGAAAAGAGATCGACACAAATGTTATATAAGAATGGGTAGTCAGCTCAGAAATGTTTTCAGGAAATTTTTCATTCCCAGTTATGTGGATGTTGGCAGTGTCTGCTTGTTTGTTCGAGGCCCTACACCCTCATTGAGGCAGCCTGAACTCTGTGGAGTTTCTTACTGGTTTGTGTACAACATCTTTGGCTAGAAGACAAACAATGAGCTGATGACAAGACCAAAAAGTAGGTTTGGCAGTGTAAAGATTAAAATTGCAGTATGCCATGTGTCTAGAAACAATTATATATTTATCTATTGCCTAAGTATCAGTGTCAATAACATTGGCAAATATATTATCAGTGTTTAGCAAGGGATGTATTAGTGACATACGAGACTACTTAGATACATTTCAACTTTTATGCCCTAGATTTGCCAAGTCAAATTAATAACAGACTGGTAAGCAGCTACTTGGCAACTGTACAGTGAAAAACACACTTCTCACTACAGACTATATATGTACACAGAGAGAGAGATAAGCACACTGTCTCCACCTGTCACAGGTCTGCTGAGATGTGAGGTTTCTTTGTGAAGCTGGGCTTTTTCATAATGACAGAAGTAAAGAACACATTGTTTTAATGAAACCTGTCATTATATTATCAAGTCTTCCTCAAAACAAAAAGATTTTATAGAAACAACTGCAATAATGAAAACATAAAGAGCAAAATCTATCTCCACATCTTCCAAAATTGCTCTCTAGAGATTTCTACTATGGCATCATTGAAGAAGCCTGTGCATATTTTAAATGTATGATTTTCACCAGAGATGAATGAGAGATGAATATAACAAAGTATCCCTTATAAGTTTGTGAATAAATCACTTTTCTTTTTCCCAAACAATGATTTTTTTTTTAATTTACTCTCATGGATAGTTATTGGACTACAGCTAGTTTGCAAACTTTCAGGTTAATAGTAAAGAGGTCAGATATTCTGTCCACTGTGATTTTTGTAATTCCATTTTGCATGTCCACTTTGCCCAGAAATATAAGCCTTACTGTTCTGACAAAGACCTTACTGTATGTTCTTGTTGACCAGCTAAAAAGTTGTTTCTTGCTGATTTTCCATGATATTGTTATTTTTATGCTAGTAATGCCTAGCAATCTCAGTCAGGATGACAGGGTTTGTAAACATTGGATCTTCATTTTCCAACGAGGTTATCCATGTAAAAATCCCCCTTCACTGACCTTTTGTGCTATCTCACTCATTGCTGGGTGGTCTTTTAAAGGTGAGAGGCTCATTTGCCCCGAACCCAGTGAGGGATATAGGATATGAAATTTAGATTATATTAATAATTAGCATAACTAAAGGATCAGCAAGGAACAAGTGTAAGCTATGAAAACAATCCTGACACTTTTCCTCAGAGAATTAAAAAGCTAATTGTTGATCTTAATTCACAAATTAGTGTTGTTTCTGTTGACAGAATATTGAACCTTTTCCCTGTCTTCTCTGTAACCATAGACAGAATGCTGGAACTTGTGAGGTAGCAAACAAAAAGCTGAAAGGTAAAATATATTTAAATAAATAACATTATGGATAAAACTGAACATTTAAAGCAGTACTTACATTCTATCTAAACAGGCATTGACATCTTCATCTTTTTCATAGTCCTTGCACAGCTGGGCTACCAAAGCCCCATATGTGAGTACAAAAAGTTCTCTGCTCTGTCAGAAAATATGAAAATTGAAAATGAAGCAAGCTAAAATCCAACTCTTCCATGTTTTTGAGCTGCTGCTCATTAAAAACAAGCAAAACTAACATTTAAATTAATAAAGAAACTTTTGTCCATGGATGCATAATCACTGAAATCCACAATTTCAAGCGTGATAGAATCTATATTGATCCTCACTTGAGTTTGTAAGGGATTTTGGTTGTCAGAAGTACCATTTCTTGGTATGATCAGAGGTACTGTCATCAGTAATTCTTGCATCTTGAGTGTATGTGTGCTGGACTGACAAATGTTGTCAAGTGCCATCCAAGAATAATAACAAACAGCAGCAGGAAAAGAGGCAATGAGCTATTAATCCTCTTGCAGTAGGCACAACAGTTCACAAAGGTAGGGTTGATCTGATTGAAATCATTAGCTGCTTTCTCTAAAAAAATCAAAAGTACTTAGCTTGAATGAAAATTTAGCTCAGAATAATGAAAAAAATACTATAATGCAGCACAAGTGTAAAGAATAAGACACGATGAAGGGGATGGTGAGGATTGCAGCCCCCAAGCAACATGGAGACCAACTGAAGATGCCAAAGGTATATCTCTGCACTGGTCCTGTCACAAGCCCTGCTGTGGGGTCTTCAGGTATGCAACAATTTGGAGGAGAGTTTCCTTCTCTCCCTGCCCTGTCAGATCATGTCCATGCCCTGCAGAACTGTCTGTATTTAGCAGGAGTAGCAGCTTTAAGTAGTAGGAGTAGCTGTCCTTTAAATGAGAGATTAGGTTGACTCTTACTAAACTTCTTGGACAGGAATTAATTAAAGGAAGTGCTACAGCCCTGTGGTCAGACTAGACCTGCTTTTTGTCTCTAGCCTGTGGAAAAATAATAGTGAATACCAATAAAAACAAAAGAACAAATAACACTAGCAAAGTAAGAACAGCTTGGTGGAAAGATTTCTTCCTGCTTCTTTGCATCAGGAGTTTGGAGTTAAATCATTGCTGCTGTTTTAATAAGTCACTGTTCAAAATCTTAAGCATTTTCCAAAGTCATTTTAGTGATAACTCCTGTTTAAAATAATATTGTCCTCTTGGCTAAATTCTCAGTAACACATTTTCAATGGAGTAAATGGATGTCATACAGGTCCTTCATTGTTTTGTTATTATTGTTCAGCAAAAAGTCTCTGTTGCAACAGGAAAATTACCTCAGAGAAACACAAGCATAATATATCAATGTAATCAAATTTATCAGCCACACTTGCAATCCACTGGAATACTTTTTGACCATAAACTTAGGTGTATTAACTGCAATTTTATTACACTCCTCCATTTATTTTTCAGTGGAAACCTCTGTCCTCTTTTCAGAAATTGATACAACATTGTCTTAAAGCTTTCTGGAATTTTTCCACTGCCCAGTTCCAGTCAAAAATCACCATTCACCATAGAGAAAGCCCTAAGGCTCTAAACTCCTGAAAAAGTTTTGTGTGGAATTGAACCATTCAAGCATAGAACAGAGATCTCTCCTTCTCTCTGTATTTCATTGAATGACTATCTAACCATAGAGGTACATGAACTTACCTGGCATTTATACCTTAGACCATAAACACTTGAAGCACTTAGACTTCTGTTTCTGAGCAGACTGCAGTTTCAGGAACTTTGTGCCCCTCTTTCCCAAGCCTGTACAGAATCCCAGCACTAGGAATAGTAGCTATAAATGCTGCCAGCAGCTCTGCTCTTGTATCACCAATCTTATCCCTATCCTTTCAGTACTTTCAGATTGTTCAGAAATAGGAGTGTATGAAATGCACCAATAAAATAACAGGTTATTCTTACTCCATGCACAATTTTAAAAACACATTACAAAAATGTCTTACTATTTTGTGGTTCTCCTGCTTTCTTCCTGGTGACCGAGACATGCTGCTTGTGTAACTCCTGATGTATTTGATTGTCAGTTTATATCTTTTCTTCCTCAAGCAGCATGGTTTTCTCTTAATCCCCTTTCTCTTCTCTTTTCTCTTCTCTGCTCTTCTGTCTTTTGCATGAGATGTGTTTGCTGCAGTCTGTAATTCTGCTGATGCTCCTCCTCTTCTCTGCGTGCACCGAGCCCTTTGGGAGGAATTTGACTGGCAACAGATCTGCCACTGTCCACATTATAAGTAATCACTCTGTCCATAGGAATGGTCTGTAATCAAATACACAGCTAGCAGACAGGGGAAGTCAAATGGAACAGGTCTTACATTTTCAAGGACAGTAAATTTATTTTGTTGTTTCTATCAGACTTTGGTGTTCGGAGAGCTAACAAAAACTTCGCTCTAAAGAATAAAAGCAGAATTGCAAGATACTGCTGTACAAGGGAAATAAAAATTGATTGTTTTCAATCTAAAGAAGCTATAGTAGTCTGCCAACTCTGCCTGCTGTAATCTGGTGAGTTAATGTCTGCCTAAGTTGGGGAAGTGTGGCTTTTAAGGCACTGCTACCACCAGGTTTGTGTAAAGCTGCCAGGGCAGACTGAGAGAACTCAGCTTCCCAAAGGAATAAATTCTGTACCTGTACAGCTGCCAGCTTGTGCAAATGGCACTTTCCCTAACCATGTTCCTAGGGGGTATTCTATCCTTCTTAACCTGTTATAACCCCTATTTCTTAATATCCTTGCAACGAACATCCAGGCTTAGTTCAGCTATTTTCCCCTGTGGTAGCTTGGATTTGCAATGAACTTCAGTGATGGTCACTGGTGAATTTAGAAATTAATCAGGTAGTTGTCATTCCTTACAGGCCTTACCTGCACATACATTCCAACTGAGTTGTCTCAGGAAAGGAAGTAAAAATACACAGTCTCCTCTGAATGCCATGCGGTTATTAAATTTCTATTAACTAATAGATCCAGTGCTAGAATAAAATTACAGATATTTACTACTACAGATACACATACAGCATTCAAATGTGATTCATTTGGGATAAGGAAGATTAGTTTATTTTTTAAAATGGTTGTTTAAAGTTATGACACAATTCAACAAGGAAAAATAAGGACTTTCAGCTTTTTCTGTGTAAAGCTCAGTCATCCTAACTGCTTTTATTTTACACAGAATGAACTTGTATTGACAATTTTACAATATAATAGCCTCTTCCATTTTTTTTTCAGGTGCTCTTCTTAGCCTGTAAAACCTTATTCCATTTTATAAATGAAACTATTGTAGGTGCTTCTCATATCTAAATTTTAATAGATTTTAAAAGCCAGGCATTACAATTCTCTAGATAGTTACTTGCTTTTCCAAACTGAGTCTGAGATGGATTTGTTTCTCTGATTGTCTCCAACTGGCAATAAGCACCAAATATGCCTCACATTGCAAGAGCAATTCCATATTCCACAAGAAAGTGTACTGCATTACATTAAAAAAAACTGTAAAAGATTATAATTAGCATAATTTAACTTCAGTGAACCACCACAAAGCACTTAAGACTACTCATAAATGAGCCCAATTTTTATTCATCTGGTTCAGAATATATATGGATTAATTATTTCAGCCTGCATTATTAATACCATAATCCTGAGGGAACCCTGTGTACCAGACAGTGCAATGCACATCAACATCCTTTGAAAAATCCATACGTGCCCACGTGTACGCAAGTAGATTCCCACATATGTTGCTATGTATCGAGTACAATGTACTACATTTCAAAAGGTTTGCACATTATCAAGAAAACAAAGCTGAAATGGTGCATCTAAATAAATTGGGGATTCAATGGCTCCAGTGAGGGAAACAATTGGTGGACTGTCTTGCAGCCCTGTGAAAAGAGTAGAGGTAGGCACACATCTGGCACCTGTTTTAATCCTGAATATATATTTCCTAGAAGTAATGCAAGGCAATTGGAATAGTGAGAAAGTTAGAATCACTCTCCACCTCCCCTTCTGTCCTGTTTTTCAGGAGAGAAATTTAGCCTTCAGCCCCAAGGTCAGTCTTCACAGTGCTTGAGCATTAGACTACATCAGTTCTCTCAATTCCCATCAAACTAAAAAAACAAAAACCAAATACAAAATATATCCTGAAGCTCAAAAGCACAAATTAAAGCATGCACCAGCACTCTGTCTCTTGCAACGGACTGGCTATTACCTGTAGAGGTAAGTACATGACAAGTGCAACATAAAAGTAAATAATAAATTAGATACTGCCTAATTAGAAAGCCTAAAAAAAAAAGTGAAAAAATTCTTTGAGCCAAAACAAGAATGCATTAACCACAAAAGGTGAGTGTCCAAATTAGTAAAATATAGGGTCAAACTTTCGTTTGTTCTCCATTTTTCAGATAGATAGACTTTGCATTAAATTTTCTCTAACAGAAAATAGAATTCTTTCAAATCACAAGAAGGTAGGTTTTGAGGGTTTGAAGCTATGTGAAAAAAAAAGAACTTGAAAACAGGTTTATCACACGTGAGTGCTTTTTCTAAAAGTCCAATGTGATTGCTGCTCTCACTATGTTTCCAAACAAAGCAATGCTATTGCTGTCACTTTGCTGTAGAGCCCTGCCTGGGAAGCATTCTCAGTTCGACCAGCTGAAACTTCCTTGGTTAGGTTTTGTTTCTCAAGAGGGTGTTTTGAGATTTGAGTGCCTCCTTTCTGCTCTCTGCAGGAACCTAAAATCTCATAAATTTGCCTATAAAGCACAGCTGAATTCTGAAGTTAAATATGTAAGCTTTCAAAAAAATCACTAACAGGTTTCTACCCTTCCCTTAACATAAAGCTTATTATCTTTTTCATCAGTGCTTGTCTTGGTTATGGGGACAAGAACTTTTCCAAAGGCCAAAGAGACCATGAAAATGACTTGGCAGCCTCCATCCAGACTGTGACCTGGCAGATCACAGGATATGGGCAGTGCTCCCCTCAACTCCCACAGGAAATCTGTCATGCAGGTACTTTCATACCATGCTTTCTAACATGCACAGGTGGGCTTGACATCCATGCAAAACAGAACTCAAAACGCAGCTAGAGGAGCCACAGAACATTGGCCTTTTGACTGCTAACTCAGTGATGAAAACACCTGTGCAGGACCTGAGAGACCAGGATTCAGTCCCCTCGTCCAAGCTTCAGAAGGAAAATAGAAGATCACTTTACTCTTCCTTCCTATCTTTCCCTGGCCATTAGATTACAAAATCCTGGTCTTTTTTTGATCCAGTAAATATCAAAATCCTCTCTGTGGCGAAACTAAGCACAACTGGTAGAACTATGGCAGGAAAGCTGGAGAACACAGATTCTTTGCAGCATAGTCACATCTCATCACTAATAATAACTGAGCTTTTGGAAGAAAGAGATGAGTGAGTTTTTACTAGATCAGATGGAGAAGGGAGCTGAAACCAATCTCTCTATTCTGCCATGGTTGCTTTATTTCAATAAAACGGAGAATAAAAATTGTTTGCTGCATATGGGAAGGTGAAATCTGTATTCCAATAACTATGTTTTAAAAGAAATGACAAATGATTCTCACTCCTTAAAAAAAAATATAAAAATCACTCCTTCTCATAAGTGAAGTTACTGGCAGTGAGCTCAAGCTGACAGAGCCCTGCAATATGAAAAGAAAAACTGTGACTAAGGTTTGTTCATGGATCCTATTTGCCTCAGATGTCAGCTATAAGCATCTTTGTGCCTCACAGGCTAGCCAGCTGTCCCTCAGGTAGTGGTATTTTGGATTGCATCCAGTCCTAACTCTTCCTTGGAATTGGATAAAGTGCCTAAATGTCTACCTCAGAACCCTGGGTTCCTCTGCAAAGGCAAGTACTTAAAGGTTTGATGTGCCACCCAAGCTCTTAATTGGATCCAACCCTATAATTTGTTCCATAATAGGATGACCCAGCAGGATCATTTACAGCAGAGCATGAAAGCAAATGCCAAAGAATGAAAATGCAGAAGTACAAAGTTGTTGTATTGATTGTATAAATTGCCTCATTCAACAGCCTTAGGCTGACTATTAATATTTCAGTGTTGGATACCACTTCAGTTTCACATCTAATGTGTTTCTTGAGTAAACACGTGATGCTTGGGAGAGCCTTCCTCCCTTATAAACAAAATAAGACACAGGTTCCAAAAGAAATCTCAGAAGGAATCAATCAGAGATTTTAAAATGAACTGAGGCATGACAGAAGACTCTTATAAAATAAGTCTGATAGGTTTATTTCACTGATTTTTAATAATATAATAATAATGTTTAATTTTTAATAATAATAAAATTAATAATTTTTAAATATAATGTCACTAGTACAAAAAAAATTATTGAAAATCTTGTGATACTGAAAGAAAATGAAGGTTTAAAACAGCAATATTTAGACAGCTCCAGGATTTCATTGTGCTGTTACTCTGTCCAAACAACTAAGAACATAACAAGTTCCAGAAAAGCTGTGACGAACTGCTGCTGGATGTTTCAGCATGTTTCTGCACTGCTTTTAATTTTGCCTAACAGTGTCAGCTTGTTTGAGAGCCAGTCTCAAATGATGTCCTTCCCAGATGGTGACTGGGGATGTGACAAGCAGGTGTCCACCCTAACAGTGCACTGGAGGAACAGGGTCCTGCCTAGTGAACAGGCAAGGCGTGTCTAACATGCCATCCCTGTGTGCAACAGCTGAGAGAGTGCCTCTGCCATCCAGGCAGACACCATGGGTGCTAACAGTGCTGTTTGAGATCAAATTTGTTATTAGCAACCCTCTCTGCAGGCAGTGAGAAGAGGCTGTGCAGATGCTATTACATCACACAACCAAGTCCACACATGCTGGAGATAGATATCTGTAATGGGAAGGCAAATGTCCCTATAAACTTTCTGGCTATTTTTTTTCTTTTCTTGGTAAGAATGTGTATATGACAGACTGTCAGATTTTCAGTACTTAAACACAAATATTTACATATTCAGATCAGCCTAGGTTATGCAATGCATAGAACTACTGGATAGTGTGACCACAGAAAAAGTGTGATCCAGAGAAAATCATCGAGTGAAATGTTTTCAATTTTTCTGACCCTTCCTTAAGGCTTGATTTGTGAGAGATGCTCAGAGCCCAGGTCACCTATCCCAATATTCAGAAAGCAGCTGTGGAAATGCTTAATTGAAAACTTTTCATCTCTCTCCATGGAATAGGACTGACTATACTTGCATAAAATCTTAAAACTTGTAATCACAAGCACACTATATAAATACCAGCTGGCTTGACATTTTATGAATAGCAGATTATATGTATACTATAAAACAAAACAAAACAAAAACCCCAAAAAACCAAAAAACACCCCCCAAAAACAAACAAACAAACAAAAAACCCCAACCAACTTTCCAAAGGAAACACTCAGCACTGTCAGGAAAAGAGAATGCCAGCTTCTCGCCGCCTACAGGTGAAACACTAAAAATCCTCATGATCCAGCAGCTAACTAAGCAGCTAACTACTTCTCAGACTCCAGTGTTTGGACAATGAATTGCCCCAGAACTGACATCAAATGCAAACAGCACTGGGATTCCAAACATTGTGCAACCTGTGGAATATTTTATAAGCTTATTTTAAAGTGGAAGCATTCATTTTTTAAAAAAATCAGTCCATTTCCCAAGGATTTGTTTGGATAATCTTTTATGAAGAATAGCTGGAAGGCTCCTTTTTTTTCTAGTTTCATGCCATGTTTCTGCTAATTACTGCTGATTAGCAAACAGCTTGGCAATTAACTCTGACAGGTTAGCCATCAGTTTGATAGCACTGCACGTCATCCAAAAGGTAGGGGGAATTTATTGTTAATTTCAGACAATTAGCAAGGGGCTGGCAGAGCTCACAACAGCCTAAAAGCTCAATTTTCCAGAACAGCTGAGACAAATTACTGAACCAATTAAAACACATCAGTGGATGTCTGCAAGCATACTTAAAGCTAGCAAACAAGCCACTGAAAATCAGTGAGAGGAGAAAGACTAGTAGGGTTTTTTGGTGTTGTTCTTTTCAAGCTGTTGGTGTTTATTCTGCTCTGCCATTGACACTAGTTAAATATAACTAAAAGCTAGTACTGACTTAAATCAAAAGAAGCTGGTAAAGAATAGGATCTAAAATGACTTTCCTTCCAAAGTGGTTAACTTTTCTAAAAGGCAAAGAGGCTGTTATTGCCAATGCAATAATTGCAATGTTGACAATTGGTGGGCAGCAACTTTTCTCTTTTTTCACATTCAGCTGTCCCTGTCATGTTGGACAGAACCTTATCTATGGGCTGGCTTTCCTAGGAGTGCCTGCACTCATCCTTCTGATTGTTGGCTATGCCCTGAACAACCAGACTTGGAGGCTGGTTATGGGCAAAACGTCTCATTTTGAAAGAGAGACTTCATCAAACTGGTTGCTGAAATGCAAACTGGTCTGCTTTGTCTTGTGCAGCATCACTGGGAGGGCACTGGTTGCTCCAGTCACGTGGCTGGCAGTCACCCTGATAAATGGCTCATATTATAGCTGTGCTGTGAGCGAGTATGTGCCTGTGTATTACTATGGAGCTGCTCCTAACGTTACCGCTAGCGAACGCAGAAGGATTTTGGCTACATTTCCCTGCAGGCAGCTGGTTCCTCCAGAGCTGACCCGGGCGAGAGATGAAGTGATTCTCCTCCTTCGATACCAGTCACAAGTGAGTAACTCCTATTGTTTCTATTGCCTGTAGACTTGAGAGGTGAAGCTAATTCAGCAGGCATTCAGCACTCTGTCTTGAGTGCTAAATCTCTGTGTGCTCTTTTCTTTTAGGTGGACTGAACTTTAGGTATCTAAATTACTATATCTGCTGGTCCCATTTGTTACCTGCTACCTAAGGCTGTATTCTTCCTTGTGTAGTATCCTGAGAAGTAATACCAAGTGCAACAAATGGAAATTCAAGAGCCAGGGAGGGTATGAAGTTGCTTCGTTAAAGCAGAAGAAACGTGACTAAGAATGAAAGAAACGTTACCTAAGAGGCCCAGGTTGTGAGAGTTTCATATGAACCCATGTAAAATCTTGGGGTTTAGATCAGACTCAATTCTAAAAGTTTGCATACTGGGTAAATAATAGGAGAAGAATTCAGTTGTCACTTCAGAGAAAACTGTTTTTAAACAGGCCATAAGCTATTATAGTCTAGGACCTGCATGGCCTATCTTATAACAATAATAGCTGAAACAGCAATATTCTTCAAACTGCACAACAGAACTTTCTTGAACTTGAAAGGAACAAGTGATTTTACAACATGGCTGCCTCCAGTAGGTATGGACTGGGTTTGGTGGTAACAGATGCTTTCCAGGCTTATACCTTGTTAATGCTATTATTTAGGAAAAGCAAGTAAAGATGATCTTAACTTTTGAGCAACAGAAAATCCTTATCATTGTGAGTATTTTCAGCTCTAACAGTTATTTTCTCTTTTTTTTTTTTCCTTTTGGTAAGGTGGCTGGCTGGCTTCTGATTGCTGTGGTAGTCATCACTGTGTTCCTTTCTTACTGCCTGGCAAGCTGTTTCTCTCCACTCAGCTTTCTACACTTCAGATACTGGAACAGCTACGTCCACAATGAGCAGGAGCTCTTCGATGAGGCAACAGAGCAACACTCCAGGCTCTATGCCATGCAGAATGTAAGGAAGTTCTTTGGCTTTGTCCCAGGAAGTGAGAATGTAAAGGAGATCCGTATCCCATCTCTCAGAGAGTGGCAGGCCATTTCTGGACTGGCTTTTCTGAAACGAGTGGATCAGGAGCACTATGATTACAGCCTCCTCCATGACTGGGCACTCAAGGAGCGTGCAAGTGGAAAATATCTGAGGATTGATGAAGACCCTGGGATCATAACACAGCTCTGAAGATCCAAGACCCCACAATACTTTGCAGAAAAGCAGGAACCTGTCTAGCTCTGTATCAGACCTAAGCTGTGCTGGAACTTTCCAATACAGTATTACATTGATGTATAAATTATGCGAGCAAGTGCTTTTTGTTAATGTAGTCCTTTAACACCTGCTTACTGATGCCTTTACTGATGCATTTTCACTCCTGTGGGATGTGGTGATCTATGCCTAGATTAGTGTGGGCTATTTCAAGCTTCAGCTCTCTGCTTTCTAATAGTTGTGCTGAAAGGATAAGTATGTACTGACAATGTTATTTACAGATGCTTTTAATTTTTTTTTTCTCCTTACATTAAGAGGATCTTTAAGAAGTAGACCTTGATTGGATCCTGTGAATTGGTCTATTCTGTATGGAGCAAGGACAGCTATCCAGCTTTTCCTTAGTGGCACCTAAATGACTCATTTCTCCTCTTCTGCTTTTTTTTTTTTGGTATTATATAAGTAATCTACACTGAGCTAACTATTAATTAAGTCTGGGGCTACAGTAGCATGTAGAAAATATATGGGGAAATTTTATCATCAAAGGCTGAGTTTAGATACAATGATGAGAGACCTTTCAATTCTGATAAGGTGATAAAATCTCCACTGAGGCACATGTTGGAGGTGTGTAACACATAGAAGCCGTACGAATGAACACTTGACATATGGCAAACTGAGCTGAAATGTATTCTGGCTGAAAGCAAGAGCAAGGTCAGTCTCCTATCTGGAAATACCTCAAAGTCTGCAAGGTGTTTGTGTGCTTGCCTACTGTACAAATAGCAAATGAAGATGGGAAAAATCTCAGTCTGTACATTAAGGTTTGCTTTGCCTCTGTAAACTTGTAATTTATACATATGCTGGGCCCATGAAAATTACTGTGATTAAAAACTACTGAATTTTGTGAAGGAAGACTTAATGATATTTTTGTGTTAAGTCAGTTTGGTATGATGTGATGTTACTCATCTCCTCTCTAGTCCTCTGTGCAGATGTTTCTAACTCCAAGTGGGAGGGAAATGCATGCCATAATTTTTTTAATGCTTCCTATATTGCCTTGCCATGTACACACATACATGTGGGCTCCAAAGCCATATGCTACACTATAAGATATCTGCTACTAATAAATGACCCCTGGGGCTTGAAGCAGAAAAATTTAATTATTTAGTACATTTTACTAGAAAATGCAGGAGTCAGAACTGCTCTGTTCCTCCCCTCCTCATCTGGGTAGGGGAGAGAGACTATAAGGAAAGGCTCATAAGTTGCAATAAGGACAAGGAGAAATCACTCAGCAATTACAGTCGAGGGCAAAACAGACTCCACTCAGAGAAATTAGTTCATTTTATTACCAATGAAATCAGAGTGGGATAACAAGCACTAAACCTAAATCTTAAAGTACCTTTTCCCACCATCTTCCTTCTCTCTGGGCTGAATTCCACTCACAAGTTTTCTACCTCCTCTCCTCCAGTGGCGCAGGGGCTGTGAGCGAATACAGATTGCAGTCTCTTGGAGGGAGGGCTCCTCACACTCTCTCCCTGCTCCAGCATGGGCTACTTCCTCCCAGGAGACAGTCTTCCACCAAATTCTCCAGTGTGGGTCCTTTACAGAAGCCGCAGTTCTTCATTACCTGCTTCAGTGTGGGTCCCTTCCAAAGAGTGCAGCCCTGTGGAACCACCTGCTCCAGGGTCTGTTCCCTGCAGGGTCACAAACCCTGCCAGCAAACCTGTTGCACTCTGAGCTCCTCTCTCCACAGGTCTTGCCAAGAGTCTGCTCCAGCACAGGCCCCCTGTGGGGTCACAGCCTCCTGCAGGCACTCACCTGCTTGGTGTGGGTTCCTCCAGGGGCTGCAGGTGGATCTGTTTCACCATGGACCTCCCTGGGCTGCAGGGGCACAGCTGCCTCACCACGGTCTGTGCCAGGGGCTGCAGGGGAACCTCTGCTCCAGAGCCTGTTGCACCTGCTTCCCTCCTTCCTCAATGAACTTGGTGTCTGCAAAGCTGTTCTGCTCAGTCCTCTCTGACTGCAATTTCTGTTGCTCAGGGCCTTTTCCTCCCTTGTTAAATCTGTTATCCCAGAGGTGCTGCCACCATTGCTGATGGTGCTCAGCCTCGGTCAGCGGCCGGTCCGTCTTGGAGCCGGCTGGCATCAGCTCTGTAGGATGCAGGGGAAGCTTCTGGCAGCCTCTCACAGAAGGCACCCCTGTAGTGCCCCTACTACCAAAATCTGGCCATGCAAACCTAATAAAAGGTAATGGAACTTCATTTTGGAAACAAAGTACCTCTGGTAGTAAACACAACTTCTGATTTAATTATAAAAATTTTTGTGTGTTTTTTTATTTAAAATGGAACATTGTAATCTGGAAGACATGCAACTGATTTGTGTATCTGAAGGTTTTGTTAGAAATCCCTATGCTGATGTCTGGATCCAAATGACAAAAACTGCTGTCTTTAGTCCGTGTGAATTTTTTTTACTTCTATTGTTTTACAGCACTACTATAAAAAGATGCAATATTTGCAGTTAAGAGTAAGCTGTAAAATTCTTTTTACATTTTGCTCAACTAATTTTTTAAGTTAGGCTTCATGGTTTCTGATTTTGTCCTGATTACTATTTGCCCTGTATTTTTCATAATAGTATGTAATTTAAAATACTGAATGGAAATACTATCTTGTCACTGTGAAGTCAGCCTGCCAATATAGTATCACCTTGTTAGCATATATTAATCCATAGTACTACAGCTGTAGTATTTTAAGTGTTTTGGGGTATTTCCCTTTACTCCTCGGCTCTTTGAAACATGTCATGGATTGGTAGTGAAGGCACAGCTTTCAAATTAATTCATGATTAGAGACAGATCTATGAGTTAGTACAGTTGAACAGTCAAACTGTGCCTGCTAAAAGGAGATATCTTACCCAAGAATCCACTTAGAATTCCTGTTTGGTCACTTGAAAATTATTCTCTTTATGTCTATGGTAAAAGTTTTCTGGAAACCCTGGGCTTATAAAATATATTTGTGGGAAATTTGCCAGCCATGGGGCCAGGAACGGGATGCACCTTACAACTACTCTGTGTACCACGTACCCATCAGGATCTGCTGTTGTTTAACCCTCGACAGCCTTTAATTCATCTTGGCAGGTAACCCCAAAGCATGGCAGCTCCCAGTATCGTTAGCCTTGTATGTGCTGTTCTGCACATAGATCACGGTGATGCGCCGATGCGATGGGACTCTTGAAATCACGGCGACCGCTTCCTGGGAAGTTTACAGGTGCTGTTTAACTTCAAGCTGCAAATCACCACCTGCATCTAATAAACTTCTAATTTCTGGCAGAAACGCCATCCAGCTGCCGTCACGGTACCCGCACACAATACCTAGAGCATCGGGTTTGAATCCCCTTCAGTTTGCTGATCCCTGTAAATTTTCAAGGGGTGAACGTCCAAGAGTGAACCATTACCATCACTAGTCTGCGTAACACAGGGACTGCGGACCTCAGCTCTGCCAAGGCCGCCGCTCCCGGGAGGGGCGGAGAAGCAGCGCGGGCGATGCCAGCAGGATCCCTCCGGCACGCCAGGTACGCTCTGTCTTGCCCGGAGCTGAGCGCCAGGCAGCGAGCGCTGGAACTGACCGAGCAGCGGCCACCGCACTTGTGAAGGCGACCGGGGACCCGCCGGACCGGCCTCCCGCGCGCCGCCTCCCTCCCTCTCTCGGTCGCTGCAGCCCAGCCCAGCCCAGCCCATCCCAGCCCAGAGGCGCCTCCCCGCCTATCGCGAGCGCGAGGCATGCTAGGAAGGGCCGGGACGGGGCCGGGACAACGCAGGCGCGGGCGGGGGTGGCGGCGGCGTCGCGGTGCGGGCGGCCCATGGCCGTGGGCGGCGGGCCACGATGACCGACTACAGTGAGGAGCAGCGCAACGAGCTGGAGGCGCTGGAGTCCATCTACCCGGACTCGTTCACGGGTGCGGGGCCGCGCCGGGGCCGCGCTGGCAGCCGGCGTGCGGGGGGGAGGAGCGGGAGGCCGCGGCGGGGCTGCCGCGCGTCCCGCGGGGGTTCCGAGCCACGCGGCTTGGTTGGGTGCTCGGGATGTTGGTTCCCTTTCCCTGGCCGGGAAAAGCAAAGCGCTTGATGGCCCCTGTGGCCCGGTCCGTGGACGCCGCCCCTGCCGCGTTTGGCGCCGTGGCACAGCAGCAGCCCGGCGTGGGCAACCCGGTGCCCTCCGAAGGATGCTCTTCGGAGAAGCCTTTCAAAAGATGCAGCCCTAGGAATTGGTTTGTGTGCCGACCGGTTTTCCTTTCCGGTACCAAGCTTATCGCGATCGTGAGGCGCAGGATGTTTTGGGGTGCTCAGAGGTGCTGTTTCCTCCGTAAATGTATTGCCAGTACCTGCCTTACTCCATTGCAAGTGAAAAAAACGCCAGCTTTAATTCCCTGGTGCAGCATGTTATATTGCTGAAACTTTCGTGTTGTGGATACATTGGTTCATCAGTTTTTCAGGATTTTCGATTTACCATCAATCAAGAGTATCTACCATGCCGGCTAATCTAACATGATTTTTGTCATTCCCTATCCAAAGAATATTAACAGTGGAAAAATCGGGGTATTTTGTTTCCTTCCTGTACAGTATCTACTCTGCCTAGAGTTCCACAGCATCTTACTTGGCGTTGACTTCACCACACAAATATTTGCTCAGTACAATTGCCTATTGCTTCAATCTGAAAATCTTTTCAGGTCTTCAGTTTTATGTTAAAGATTACTTAAAGGTATATGGAGAGATATATATAGGGATGCTGTATATCTGATACTAATATGGAAGTCATGTTCTCTCATATAGCCTTTACTCTGATGCTTACTCAGAGTTATTGTCCACTCGTGTAATGCTTTTATACCCAAGAGAAGAGATGGAGATAAAGATCATAGTAGTACATTAGCAATTATGCAGACTTCAGTTGATACTTTGAGAGCATGTACACTAATTTGGGCATAAGTTATAACAGAGGTGCAGAGCAGTCTTTACATGAGGATGTGGTCTGCAACCCACAATTGTGCAATGAGGTTTTTAGCCTGTGAAACACAGGTCACAGCTCTTGCTGTGTTGTCTTGTCTGTCTTCTAGCTGCCTGATTCACACACTTTCATTCTAGTATGTTGCTTGGTTAGTAGCATTTCTTGCATTAAGCTCTTTTAAATATAGGTGCAGGCGTACTGTAAAAATAGTCCAGGGTCAAGAGTGCACTGGATGCTCATTAGACACATTTAGTGCAGTCATGCAAATTAGCTTTGGTAGCTTTCTGCATGCAATCAGTGCACTACCAGAAGTTGTTTGATTTGATTTGCACTTTCTGGAACAGTGAAACTACCAGAAGAGAAAGTTTTCCAAAAGTGAGACCCTTTGGTATTGTTTGATGATGTATGGTCTCATTCAAAGAACACTCCAAGCATCACATTGTATGGAAAATAGCTGTTAATTGGAAGGTATTACATTAATAAGTTTAAGGCCCTTAACGCTGTGTCAAGAGCTTACTTTCTTTATAAGTCCTTGAAAAGTTCAGTTTTAGTGACATGAAGAAGTAATTGATTTAAGGACTCTCCCTGACTCTTGCTTTTTTCCTTTGAACAGTATTGTCAGAAAAGCCAACAACTTTCACAATCACTGTGACATCTGAAGCTGGAGAAAATGATGAAAGTAAGTTGATCAGAAACTTATTGAAAGTTAGAAACTTCTATATATGTTTAAATCTAATTCTCAGAAACTCAGAAACTTCTCCTATATATGTTTAAATCTAATTCTTTCACCCACAGCTATGTGTACCTCCACTTAGACCCTTGTAGTGGTCTGATAACAGCAAACATTCCGTAGCAAATGTAGTTCAAGGATTTGGGTGATCCTTGTTTAGTTTGCAGAAACGTTATGCTCTCACTGTTGGGCTGCTTTCTGCTGAATCTCAAGGGCTTTGTAGCATAGCTTCAAGAAGTATGGGTTGTCACCATCCTTCCAGTGGCTTACAAACATGTTGTAAGGGTTTGTTTGTTTTTTTTCTGGCAGCTGTGTGTGTGCCAGCTACGTAGGAGAGTTGAGTCTGTGTGCTGTGAATGTGCAGCCCTTAAGGAACAGTTCCAGAGCAGGAGGCTGTGGGTCCCAAGTCCCAATAATTATATGGGGGTATTGTAAGCAAGTTTGAAAGCTGCTATTCTGGATACTATAGCAGAAGAAATAAACTGGTGCTGTCTTAGTTTAAAAGGAGTAAGTCCTGCTTAGAGCACGTGTCTGTGTTGAACAGACTGCTGTGCTGCTGAGAACTGTGAGTGTTGAACTGGGGGAAAGCCTGTCCCTGGTATTCTGGGAGGATGTGTAAAAGGAACTTGATTCTCTTTTTGCCTTGTTTCCATGTTACCCTGGCTCTGGGCAGCTTCAAATTAAATGCATTTTTCTTTATAACTTCTGGTGGGCATAGTGTGTTTGTCCCCAGTGTGGAGCCCTGGAACCCAGTACAGAGGTTGATACTTCAGCCAGGTACACAGAGTCTGAGGTGTTAATATGCTGAGATTTTCTCTAGTTCTGTTATTCCAACTCTTGCTGTTTTCCAGCTTTTAAGTAGAGTATGAGGGAGATTACTGCTCTAGTAGCTGTCATGCCACAGAAGGTTTTTCAGTCTTCCTAAAGACCTTTCAGACATGAGTAGGTTTTAATAGTTTGTGCAAGTATAAACTTTATCATCTTAATTTATTTGAACTCTTGGGTTATATTTAAATCTGTTCTTACTGTTTTAACATCTGTGTAAGAAGACTGTTCCTTAGAGGCAAGAATATTTTAAATGGTATAATTTTTAAGCTGTTGATGCAGTAGAAAAACATACAATTAAAGTTATACAGAGTTATCACCATAAGAATATGTGTTTCTTTATCTTGTAGCTGTCCAAACAACCCTTAAATTTACCTATAGAGAAAAATACCCTGATGAAACTCCACTACATGAAATTGTCTCACAGGAGAATCTTGATGATAATGATGTCATGGACATAATAAAACTGCTAGAGCAGCAGGTAAGGAAAATGGAATATCTTGGTACAGCTTGATACCACTTCGCACATTGGAATTTCTCTCTCAAATCAGTTGTTTTTAAAGGTATCTGCTGCTGATCTGAAACCTGTTCCATACTGTAGGGACTTACTTTGTGGGTCGAGTTTGGTGAATGACATAATTGGGGTAAGATATAGGGCTACTTCAGTGTGTCCAATAATGTAGAATAGTGAAATGGGAGTGCACTGTGGCTTCCCCTCTTTTCCACTTCTAGCTTAAGGTGAATTTTTTTAACTCTATGTATATATATAGTATTTGTGAAAATAAGCTGCCTCTGTTTCATTTGGAAATACTAAAAAATGGTACATTGATTCTTGATTCTTTTTGTAACATAACTGTTTGGGAGTGGGGTAGATCTCATCAACCTTTGGGGTCAGTGAGAGTGCACTGTGAAGGAAAGAAGGAAGCACTTCTTTGGTTTCACGAATTTCTGACAAGTCCTCACTGCCTTAAATTTGCCTTAAAATTGCCTTAAAATTTTCATTTTCAGTTTACTTCATATAACCTTCAGCTAATGTTTTCTGGTTTTCCTGGGAAACTGTCTCACTTCAAAGGAGCGTGTAATAGAATTAAGGAATAAACTGTTCTAGGAGAAGAAAGATTCTGAGTGACTTGTCTCTTATGATACATGATATTCAAATTTTAGAGTTGTGTTTCTACTGTAGGTTTTGTTTTATTCATGGAAAAGCCTTTCAGAAGATGTCTATAATGTGTTAATATAACCTGATCACAGATACCCATCTCTGTGTTTTGCTGCACACCCATTTGGGGATAACTGACTGGATTAACTGGCTGATTGAATTTGAATTTCACAGCGAGCTTTTGAGGCTGGTGCAGAATGTGTCAGCTGTGCCCTCTGCATTTGCACAACATCCTGCTTTCTATAAACATATTTATGCATTCACGTTCTTCTGTTTGAAGTTGCATTCTTTGTGTTGTAGGCAGAAGAAAATTTAGGAATGGTAATGATCTTCACTCTAGTCTCAGCAGTACAGGAGAAATTAAATGAAATAGTGGATCAAATAAAAACACGAAGAGAAGAAGAGAAGAAACAGAAAGAAAGAGAAGCAGAGGAAGAAGAGAAAGTATGTAAAAGAATGTCTTCAATGAAAAAGACTTTCAGCTTCTTTAAAATGCATTAGTTTGATGCAGGAGCAGTTCTCAGTTGCAGTGGGAAAGGAACAGCTATCCTAAAGATGACTTAATTGAAACATAAGAAGATTGTTTAATTAACTTAAGTGACCTTTTTCCCCCATTTTTCTTAAACAGTCTTTTTAGAATCTAACTCCATGTTCACAGTCCCTTCTAGCATTACTTCCTAAGGCAGGGATTTTTCCTAAATGAAATCAGATTTACTGTAGACAGTTTTTTGCTGGAAGAAGGGGGAACAAAAGGGAATGGGGAGCAGAAAAGGCTAGAATATGTCATGCTGCACATGGGGTCCATGGTTTGAGGAAGGCTGTCTTCCTTGGTAGTGGATAGGGTGGAAGCAGTGGGACCAGTCTTCAAGACTGGTTTGCCCTCCTGTAGAATAGTTTCACCATTCGTGGATTGTGCTGTGATAAGTCCAACTAATGAGTCTTCACTCACTTTCTGAGAAATAGCTGGAGAGTGATGGGACTTGGAAGGTTCTGTATTTCTGAAAATTGGCAAAGAAATGTCTGAGAAAAATACAATCCTTTTTTTTTTTTTCTTGTTTCAGCAATATAAAAGATTAATGTGTTTTAATGGGCAGTATTTCAGTACACTTGCACTTGAAGGTTGATAAGAAGTCCTGCCTACTTGTAAATAAACTATATTAGTGGGGAGTTGTGAACTATTGCACTCTAGGTCCAAAAGGAGTATGAGGGTTCTTCCATGAGAGTTTCCACCTCAGTATAGTTCTCTAAGGAGAGAGTCCCGTGACAAAATCCACAAGACTGTGTTCTTTATATACTCTCAGGATTAGGATTAATTTCTCAGAATACTTCATAGCAATCAGTGCTTCTGGAGTGTTGTAATTTAAATAATTAAGAGAATGCTTATCTTCACCTGTAGCTTTGCAAGTTGTGTTTGCAGCCTTGTTTTCTATTCTTCTAGCAACGTTTTCATGGCACTCCTGTCACCATTGAGAATTTCCTGAATTGGAAAGCCAAATTTGATGCAGAGCTTCTAGAAATAAAAAGGAAAAAGATGAAAGAAGAAGAACAAGCAGGCAAAAATAAGCTAAGTGGTATGTTTTAATACTGGTCGTGAAATTTCTGCAATGCTACCAGCCTATAATGACAAGTCTAAAAGTAATTTTTACACAGATGATAAGTCTTGGCATCCTGATCCATAGTCTTCATGGCTTAGCTTTGAACTGGTTCTCCTGTGATGCTGGATCCACTTTTGACCTGATTACCTCAAAAAACATAACCATTGTGGTCATGCTGTATCACTGTTCTCTTTTCTCCTCACTTCTGGCTAATTTTGATGAAATTTGACAGAGATGGAAATTTTAATAGAATTAAGTTTCATAAAAACTTGATTCCTCTCTGAAGGGTATGCATTTGGGAATCTGCAAAGATGAGATAACAGAAATCAGACTTCTAGTTTTTCTATTCTTTAAAGTAGTGTTAGTATGTGATGTCTGTTTTCCTCTATACAAATGTAGTTTATAAAAACTTCGCTTTAGAAAACCAAAACCAAGCTTATTCTTGGATGTCATTAGTGTAATTCCAGTATCACCATAGACACCAAGCAGTCTTGTTTGTGGAAGCTTGCATGAGCAATGTAGATGGAAGACAGGTGATTTAGGTGGAATGAGTCCTGAGCTTTTCTTCCTGTCCCTCCCAGTCAGAATGTCTTTACTCTCCTGTGATGTTGCCTTCACAGCTCTGTGTGTGTGTAGCAGCTGGTGATTTGTGTAGATCCAAGCTGCTTTTTGAATGGAAGAACATATGAAAAAAGGTGGAGGAGTCAGCTTCCCAGTTCCCACAGAGGATTTCTTGTGGAATGCAAGATGAAGACTAAAGCAATAAGGACTGAACACAGGCTGTGGGGTGTAAATTTTTTCTCCCCCCCATTATTAAAGTCTTAAGAACATTACAATGATCCATTTCACTTGTTGGTGTGGATGAATCCTGGATGAATTAAAAAAAAAAAAAACAGAATAGGGAGCTTACTGAAATGAGTGGTTAAAAACACAAAGTACTGCTGGAATTGGTTGATTTGAAAAGACTAAAATATACATGCTGACTATTGTTGCCTTGGGTTGATAGTTGCTTCAGAACTGTACTTGCTTATGTATTGGTTTTTATTTTATTTCTAGGTAAACAGCTGTTTGAAATGGATCATAACCTCGACACCTCTGATATCCAGTTCTTGGAGGAAGGTAAGTTTCTATTTGATTCCACAACTGAAAGTCAGTGGTTTAAAAATGTCAAAATTCCTAAGCAAAATCTGTGTTATATTTCTGACTTAACATCTTATATCAGAATCCCTGTTACATTGGGAGAACTTTCTGAGAAGTACTGCTTTGCAGAGTGAACAGAAGTAATTTTAACTTTTCTCAAAACAAAACCTTTTCAAGATGATGATAAAGTGTATTTATTTGCAGCTTTGTGCTTGAGTTGATATTATTTACATTGCTTCGATTTAAATTATTGGATTGGGAGCAAAACAAAAACAACAAAAAAAAGAAAGGCAAAATAAAAAACCCCAACTCAACCCTGATTTTTTTTTTCTAACAGCCAGCCTTCTAACCCCTGATTTCAAGCACAGGTCTTGAACTTTTGTCACCTTTTCTTTGAAGCTCAACACCAATAGTAAACATTTTGCAGGTTGAATAAATGTTATTTGCTTCTGTGCGGCCCAGTTCTTTTTCACGATTTCTGCAGATATGCCTGTTACCTTACCTAAAATACTGACCTGGTGCCAGATGAAAATTCTGTAAGCCTGTGCTAGAAAAATATTAAATTTGGAAAACCAGCTGGAGACAAAGCACATAAAACATATATGCTCACATTTAATTATTAAACATTTA
This sequence comes from Irena cyanogastra, assembly GCA_013397155.1. Taxonomy (NCBI): domain Eukaryota; kingdom Metazoa; phylum Chordata; class Aves; order Passeriformes; family Irenidae; genus Irena; species Irena cyanogastra. Next base: position 21,469 of record VWZV01009869.1, on the reverse strand, counting down.
ATTATTTAATTTGCTGTACTGCTTTTTAGTATCCTAGTTTAAAATACCTGAGTTTTGAGGTAAGACAGTTCTTTAATACAGCTGCATTATCTACTGGTATCACAAAACACAGGCAAAGAGAGATGAGATTCTTCTCTGCAAGTAACAATTAAAAAGAAAAGTTTATGAATGTGAGTATAAGCTTGAAATGGTAGTAACAATGGGGAAGTTTAGTTTCTTGTACAGAGAATAGTTTAATCTTGTCTTCCTACAAAATACCTAAAGTGAAGATGGTTTGTTGATGGCGTATTTGGCTGCCTCAAGGGAAAAACAGACCTCTGCCTGGGCTCTGTGCTCAGATGATTTGGGATTAATGTGTTAATTTGTAATCCTGTTGCTACTGTTGATTAAAAACTCACATTCTTATTGCTGCTTGCATTCTGTCATAGATGCAACAAGTTACTAAGTCTGTTTTAATGTTACAGTAGCATGTACTACTAATTTTTAGAGGATAATGGCATTATCTTTTATAGGTGCCTTTAAGTCTAGTGAAATAATTGAAACTTTATTTGTTGACCAGAAGATGTCACTGTTGATACATAAAAATAAAATAGTCCTCAAGTTTCATCCTTACGTCAGCAGCATCTCTTTCAGAAGAAGATGTGAAAGTAGCCTAAGCTTCATCTTGCTTGTAGAATTTAAATCTGAAAGCAAATATATGTATGTCAGCATATGGTGTGTAAGGAATTTTTTATGAACCCTGTGCATTTATCTCACTAGAATAGTAGTAATTATTCTAGCTGTGAGGTCCTGAGCTTCTGCTTTGGCTGTCCTGGGGATAAAGAGTCTCTGCGTCTGGCAAATGTGAATGTCAATTTCATGCTCCCAATGAATTCTGAGGTTCTGCGTGACATTATTCTTGACTGGGTTTTGATACAAAGAAAAAAAACTTCAGCTGTAAAAAGATAAAATGTGGCATTTACTTTTCCATATCTATTTGATGTATAAAAGCCAAGTTAGCAGCTACTTACATTGAAGTACTAATACAAAAAAATCTTGTATGTTTTGTTAATGTTTTCCTTGTTGCATGAAAATAAAGTATCTTTCTGTTCCTTACAGCTGGAAACAATGTGGAAGTTGATGAATCTTTATTCCAAGAAATGGATGATTTAGAGTTGGAGGATGAAGAGGATGACCCTGACTACAACCCTGTTAATTTAGATAGTGATTAGACTTATTTGAACTGATTCTGTCATCAATATGGACATATGTAAGGAGAGAGGGACAGGCAGGAAAGCCACAGCATCTGTGGTTTTAGTAATGTGTATTGTTTTTCTTTTTTCTTAATTTTTTTTTCCAAAGAAAAAAAACAACATATTTTAAATCCAGGAGAATGGTCTTCTGATGGCTTTCACTATAAATAAATTTACTTTAATATTTCAGATGAAAAATTTGAGAAATATTGATCTGTCTGAAAATGCTTTTCTATTTTCTCTTATTTTTTTCTCCCTACTTCTGTAATTGTCTTTTGAAGAGATGTGGCAACATGCAAGATGGAAAGATGTTACAAGCAGCACTAAACACACCTGTATCTGAATGCTGAGCAGCTTTTCTGCTGTCTTCCAGCTGGGATAAACAAAGGCAGCTTTGGTGAATGAAAGGGATCACATACTATGCAGTTATTTATTTTTTTGTTTCTTCCTCCTGTGAAATTTTTTAATAATTCAAGTCAGTTCTGGTGCCCCAATTTATCAGCTGTAGATAGACAGCACTAGTCACCTTTGTTGTATAGCCTTATTAAAGTCTAGTGGAAACCATTTCCATACAATTAGAATGAATTTTTGTGCCATAGTCATGAATAATATTTTCAAAATGGTGAGTTCAGGTCAGTAGGGGAAAAAAAGCAGAATGTGAAGCCTCTTGAAATTTGGTTGGTTTGTTCAGAGAGGGTTTGAGTTTTTTTGAATGTGTGCCTCAATGAACTTGTATGAAAAATCAAAACCCACGTTGGGAAGATTAGTTTGCTTTTGGCAGCAGACTGTATTGAAACACTATGAGTGGAGTGCACATTACAACAGCAGGGTTTATAGAGTGCTCTATAGGTTTGAATGTACCTGGTGCAGTTTTAGAAGCATTATGTTGGCAGCCTGTGAAGGTTAGCACAGAATGCAGTAAAGCTACATCAACTTGGGGATGTTGCCCATCCTTCAGAGTTGTTTCTGGAGTTAACAGCTGTTAGGCTCCTCCCTTACCACCTCCAAAAAGCCCAAACACTGCAAGAACTGCAGTGTTTTAAACATGCTGTGTTTGAAACTGCAGCGCTAGAAGGATGATGGTGTCAAAGACAGCTTTCCAAATAGAGAGACAGGCACCTCAATGATTAAACACTGTGTGCTGAATTTTAAACATTGTTAGTAGACTGCCTTAACTGTGCCAGCTTCAGTCTTTGACGACGGTTGCACTAAAGTATCACATTGCTTAGAGGAAAAATAAATTTATGAATTTTAGCATTTGAAAATTCCATAGTCAAGATAAGAAGTTTAATTATGGAATTAATGGTTATAAAATTCTCTGCTCATATTGCTCGAGAACATCTGTTTAGGATGACCTCTGTTAACCAGGTTTTTTTCCTTTTTTTCATTCAAGGTGAATGAATTTCTAGTAGATAGAAACAAGTGTTCAAGTACCCTGTAAATACTTTTATAAATTAACCATGTGCCTTTGTTCCTACTGTAGTCCCTTTGATCTTTTTAATTTTGGCTACTAAGAACTCTAGATAAGCATCTAGGTCTCAATTATAATGTTTTATGTTTCAAAGCAATAAGCAGGATCTGTGCTCCAACACAGTTACCAGATACATTAAAAAAATTGTGAGCTAATGTGATATTAAATCTTGTCTTTTCCAAAGAGACAGATGGATTGAAAGCTTCAGTTACTACATCCAGCTTCCTGTGTAATTGCTAGGATGCTTTAAAATGCTTTTCAGCACTGAACTTAATTTATTTCTGGTATGTCTCAACTCAGCTGCATAAACCCCCATTTAATTCCTAAGGCTGCTTTCCATTTCCAGCTATGTATGTTTAAAACTGGTGTTTTTTCATAAAAGGAGTGAATTGGAGCTCTAAATTTGGACCAAATCCAAGGATCCTGTGTAGTCTGTGCAAATATGGTTATCAGAAAATTTTCCAAGCAGATCACTGATAAGTCATCTACATATGAAAGTTTCCCATGAATTATATTTCTAGAATCATGAAATTTTCTAGTCTGTTTTCACACTAACATATTTATTGATTTTCAAGCAGAGAATGTATAGCTTAAAAAATGTTAAAATTATGTAAAACAAGTTAAAATGTGAAAATGTGTTTTTGCTGTTATATTTCAAAGCAGAGGAAATAAGGGTTGAAGTGACAAAGAAATTGCATAAAGTCTGTTCCTCCAGGTCTTTGGAAGAAGTTGTAGTGACTCAGTCTGAACTGCAGATTTGTTTAGCTTTGTTAGCAATTAACATCTGTGAAATAAAAAGGGAATTTGACTGAGAATAAGCTTGGCTCTGTGTCTGTGTTTGCTGAAGTGAACAGAGAGAAGGGTTTTTTTGCTGTAAAAAGTTTAGCTGGGATGTTTGCTTATCTACTTTGGATTAGATTGAAAATTAATTCATATTAATTGAATAAAACTCCATGTATAAACTTTGACAGGATTACAGCAATTTAAAATCCTAGTGCTGCCAACCTTTCTTGTATATTGTTTTTAACTGCCTCAGTCCAAAGCATGCAGTGTAATGCATGGAGGCAGTAGTGAGTTGCAACACTGCACCTTGACCAGAGCAAATTTAGTTTTGAACAGGCTGAGTGTTTTGGATAGTTGGTGCCAGAGCTTTGTTAAAATTCAGAGGATGGTACCTACCACATCAAGATGCTGTGGGTAAAATCTCAAGCATGCTGCAAAGCCTAGGATTTTGCATCCAAATTATGATTGCATTATTGGCATCTCTCCTTTTCCTTCCTTCCATTTGTTTGACACCTGCATCACAGACCAGGGCTAACAAGGGAGCTGATGGTCCCCTAGTTCCCAGGAACTCTTTTCCCTAGTCTGAGCCCCTCTAGTGTCCTAAGTATTTAAACCTTTCACAGCTTAAAGGCGACTTCTACATACCTACTGAAATAAATGCATTTTCATAACTATTTTTTAAATTTCATGCGTATTTCAGAAAAATCAGTGATTTATAGATTGTAATATCTGTACACGTTCATGTTTCACTGCTTCCAAAAATGACAAGTCCTTACTGCCAAAGCACATAAAACGTGAGAGAAGGAGGTTACTGGTAAGGCTTTTACACCTGTGTTTAGGTGTCAGCACAGAAGGCACTCTAAATGAAAGGGATGTAACTAAACTCCCATTACAATAGGTGGATGCATGATACAGCTGGTAAAGCAAAACCACCCTGTGCTACCTGCAACACGCTGCACCATCTCTCCCTGCCTTCAGATGCCCTCCTGGAGGGGCAGGGCTCTTACATTCAACCAGAGCAGTACATCCTAGGGACAGTGAAGTGCCTCAAACACCCAAGATACTTGTTTCAGCAGACAGCTCCAGTCTCTTAAATGGCATTAACCCTGCACAACAGAGGCACTAGTCAAAAGGCAATGTCCTTTTGGGATATACATTATAAAACACACAAAAAAAAAGAAATTAAAAGGGAAGGATGAAGTTAAGATGGAATAAGCACTTCTTAAAAAATATATTAATTTTATTCATGATACAAAAGGAATATTTTCTTCCTCTACCCCAAAGGATTGTCTTGCATAGCACCTAAAGCACACACACTCTATTTTGGATACCACTTTCTTAGCCAATGCCAACACTTATCCACTTCCTAAGCATGTGTATTTAAGTGATACATCTAGAGGAGCCAGCCAATTGAAAAGAAGTTTACTAGCAAACTAATCCCCGGTGCAACAGACTGAATCGTAAAGAAACAGAGGACTGGTCACAGGGGCAGCATAATCACATATATAGAGGTAAACCATGACCAGGAAGTCCAATGAAGTAGCTCCATAGTATCTTTATCCACTGCTTATTACTGACAGTGCCTAATTTGCAACAAAACAGTAGGTGTTGCTAATTCTAAGCAAGAAAATAACACATTTTCTAGTAAGACAAGGACAGCAATACTTCAGAGTTACATTTGTATCACGATGTCAGAATTTTGACTGAGCACAAAAGCTACATGTTTGCTCTAGTGTTGTGCTTCCCCAGAGCTCCCAAGCATTTACGCAAACATAGTTTAAGTCTAAAAATTGTTGAGTCAGAGTCCACTGTCCAGAAGTTTAATGTTTTGCACCCAGCAAGTTCCAGAAGCAGGTTACAAAGGAATTCCTTTAAGGAATCTTCTCTGATGTTAAGACCTGAGAAGCACGGCAGCGAGCCTAAAAAGAGGTGAGGAGAGAGGAAAAGAAAATACTTTAATGAACAAAACCAGCACTTTAAAGAGCTTCTTCCAAATTAGCAGCTTAGTAATCTTAACAAGTGTTAAGTGTTCTATCTTACTTAAAGAGGAACTTCCAAGACAACACTCTAAACAACTGATATTTTTAAAGATAAATCAAATTTTTGAAAAGAAGAAAAAAGTGGCAAACCAAAACCAAACGAACACTACCACTTTCACCAAATCCCAAACACCGTTTTTACACTGTGTCCTGAATTTTAAGGCTTTTTCCAGTAGGAAGAGAGGATGGCCGTGTTTCACTGATATTTCTGACATGTTCAGGGCCAGAAAACACTTAAGACAATACCTCATTTCAACATACACATTAAATATAGCTGAGCAAGTGATTCAGTTGCCAGTTATTTCATCATTTAAATAAAAGTGTGTCCCGAAACTTGAACAGGCTGAACAGTGCTGATAAGACACCACAGAATTGGAACATGGGTCCTCAGAATCAGTTTGTTAGTGTAGGAAAGAAAAAGTTTAAGAAACAAAAACCACATTTGACAATCTGTTGAAAATTTCTAAGGTCTTAAAAAAGGTAAAATGCCCCAAAGTCAAACACATGGATAGGATTTATAAAAATTTAAACAGCTCAAACCTCTGAACATAATTTTGTACTATGAGCGTTTATAAGTAACTTACATGCTTATAGTCAACTATTTAGAAGAAAACATTGTAAGAAAATGGAAAGTTTAAAAAAAGCCTAATTTACATCTGCAAATGGCTGAAAGCTTCATAAAAGACCTAGAAGTTGCCAGTTGCATCGAGGCGGCATCCATTTATATGCAAAATGTTTTTGGTTTTGATATCCTCCGATTACATAAGCAGAAAGCAGGAGAGAAAATGATCAAGGAAAGTGAAAAGATGCAAAAAAAACCACCATGCAACCACATATGCATATGCATTCAAAGAAGAGATGCAGATGGTCTTAAATTTTCACAAAAACTGTTTTCTGAGATACTTACAGCTTTCTCTTCCAAAGAGAGCACCCCATCTACAGCCACTATCTGGTATTGCTTTTCTTTTAGGCTACCCACAAATTTCCGAAGTAGTTTTAGACTAGTTACATCACTGTTTTGTTTCAGCAGTTTCTGCATTTGTTGGGAAGAACATCCTGGGTCAAACAGTAGCAAACATAAGCTTTTGTTCCTCTTCTCCTCTATTCCAACAACAGTACGACTATGACCTATTATCAAAACAAGAATTTCAGTAGTTTAGAAACACATAAATCCCATTTACTACCTTGTAACTTACGACTGATTTTCAGATCAAGGAAGGCATAACTCAAAATTTAAGAAGATAGTTATAAGAGTACATGTCAAAAGGTCAGATCTCAATCACATTCAGTTCTTCCATCCAATAAAAATACAAACTTTAATGTTGCTCTTACTAAACAGGAAAATTACAGGAAATAAAACCATACCATCAATTTAATGAAGAAGGACTAAAAAATGCTGCTCTGAACTCCAGTACATATAAAGAGATAGAGAATAGTAAGAAAGCAGCACATTGTGACACTGACCTTGATGTTGCAAGTAGATAGGTGGTTTGGAAGTACACACCACCTTTGCACCACCTTCATTGTCTGTAGAATAATAATGCAAAATCCACTCAAACAAGCGAGGGTGTGTACCCATAGGGCCAGTGGGTTTGTGAAAGTCAATGATTTGACACCTACAAAACATTGAGAAGGAAAACAATAAAATTTCAAGTAGGCTGCTTCTTTTCACCTCTGAGTCCCTGCCTCCTGCACCCAATGGTCCTTACTAATTTCTTATTTTTTAATACAGGAGTAGGGGACACATAATTACAAAGCAATCAAACATATACTGTCCCAAACCGGAAAATTTATTATATAAGAAAGAAGTGCTCTACTTTGTTCAGTCTAACAAGAACTTGTAAAACTTACAAAAATTAATGTTACATTTTTTGTGTGATACATGTACACTAGAGAATCCAATTAAAAGCCATAGAAAATAGCAGAAATTACTATTCTTCTTGAAAAGAAACTTTCAGAGAAATGAAGTTTCTAATCACTGTTTTAATTTATGCATATGTGGCATAATTCTGCATCAAGTCTCAATGATCTAAGCAGTTACTCAGTTTATGTACTTCCTATAAGTAGCTACATGTACCTGTAAGTAGTTACACAGCTTCATGCTGCATTAAATCAGATTTGTTTATATATAGTTAATTTAGTGACTAAGATGGCTTTGTCATCACACAGTTGGGAATTCTAACCTTTAAAGGTACAGCACTTAAATCAGCAGTTAATAATAACAACCACAACAAAAAGCAGTATTTACTTTATCCTGAGACTGGTTAACAGTGAATAAATTTCACATGCTCCTATCCATGCTTTGGAACCATGTAATCTGTTGCTGAAGTGAGATGCCCCTTGAGGATCAAAACCTTCTCTCCAGGCATCTTCAATCATGGACTGAATCTTTGGGATACTAGGAATTAGTGTAGTATCTGGAACAGAAAAGCTTTTGAATTGTTGTGACAGTGACTGAAATAGTCTATTAATTAAAAATATAAATTAAAAATATTCAGCTTCTTTTATAACAGGCAGCTGATGTCACAAAGATGCACCAAAAAAACTAAAGGTAAAACTTCAACCACATCATTTCTTGCCAGTATTCACCTCTGACTCTTTCACAGTAAGTTCCAGTGGTATAACAACCATTTAATAGGTATCATTGACCTTGTTAAGACTTGCTGTGTAAATGAAAAGACAAAACATCAGTCACCAGACTGTCATCCAAGGTACGTGGAACAAACAGCATTTTGTTTAATACCTCTCAGGCAGTCATTGTAGAAGCTGTTTTGCAACAGTGAGGAAAGAAGCATTTGGAAATTCCTGTAACCACAACCCCAGCCTCTGTCGCCCAAAGATGAGTGGAAGTGATCTACTCCCGCTGAAAGCCACACACACCTCACATCCTTGTTCTCATTCTGATAGTACTTGCACAGTGCTTCAATGACTCCTAAAGGAAGACAAAATATGAAGTTTATCTGCAAAATGAACTACTAAATTTATCAGAAGATTCCTTCCCCAACTTGGAACAAATACAGATTAATACAATTTATTTGAAAACTTCATTACATTTAGAGCCCAAATCACCAAAGCAGTTGATATTGCCCCTATTTAATTTCAGTGGTCTTTACTTTGATGAATTTATGTACTATGAAGCTTTCAAAACTAAATCTATTTTTTCACTGTTGCTACACAATGATTATTTTAAATTAAATAGCTTTGACTAAATTATAATCTGTGATAGTCAAAGGAACTATTACAATGATATAGAAAAAGTAGGTTACCAATAAAGCATTCCTACGCCCCTGTTACCTCCAGTACAACACCATCTTAAAAACATGGCAATATTTAGCATACTATGTAAACCTTTTATTCCCCACAACTTATTTTTCCTGGAGAAACTAAGGTGGGGGGCAAAAATAACACAGAAATAAATGGCACAGAACTTGACAATTATTGTAAATATTTTGAAACAATACTCTGGCAGGATATCCCAAGTTCTCCTTTGTTACATGAAAAAATATGCTTGGGAATGCTCTCCCAATATATGTAAATCTCCAAAGCCCTTTTATCGCCATGCTGTTGTGAAGAGAATTATTCCATAGTCATCACAAATTATTTTCTAGGAATCTCTCTGAAATCTAAATCATTACCAATCATGAAAACTTTAAATGTGTTATTTCCACACAATCTGTTTGACAGAAGATATTATATTTTACCTATCAAGAACGAAGTGGATATTTTGTAAGCCAGAACCACTAGCAATAAGCTCAAAGACCTTTGAATTGTGATCTTGGAAAGGCAAGGGAGCCTTTTGAAAGGGACAGAGACCCATCTGACCTGTGTTACTGCACTAAGTAAAAAACATCTAAAAGAAGATGTATCAAGTAGATGTCTACTCCTCCCAGTCCTCTCTTGGGCTTTGTAATCAGGTGAACACTGTGTTTACCTGCAACCAGCTTACACAATATAACAATTAACAGAAACACAAGATAAAAAGCTGCTGTAAATTTGAACAGCTATGCTGGATTAGAACCAATATGTACTAAGCAGTAAACAAGCACAGAGTCAAGGGCAACCAGCTTGTAATAAGACATTTGCATCTTCTGACACATATATGTATTTGTGCCCCTAAACAGACAACTTGGTTCCAAGTTCCACAGCAAAAAAAAAAAAAAGAAAAAGAAAAAGAAGAAAAAGAGCCTGCAAGTTGGAACACAGATTAAAAATATAGCAAGATTTAATTTCCTTGTTACTTTAGGACTACAACAATTTGGATTGATCTAGAAAATAATGTTTAGAACTAGAACACAATCAATACTAAACAATGAATTATATATTTTGTTAAAGACTGGTTTGGTCACTACAATCTAAGGCCTAGAAAGTACAGTTTTAGTTGTAGAATTTCAGCATCTTTACCTGATGTCTTTGTTCTCCCATCATCTATACCAGAAGCCAAACTTTCCATCATGTCAGCTTTTCTCTTATGATATTCAAAGGGCTGCATCCTTCCTCTATCAACTTCCCTTTCCATATTCTTTAGAAATTGCTGCTTGAAGCCACCAGAATTATCCAAGCCATACTGTCTCTGTTAGGGATGGAATGTGCATGATTTAAATCACATTTTTAAAATTAATCTTTTGTCCATGCAGTTTCTAAAAATCACTATCAGAAACTTTGAAAAATTGTGAGACATAAAAACTTCAGAATTACAATTATTTTAGAGCTGACGACTAAGCTTCATTCCTGAACATGAATGTGGGACTAGGAAAGCCACACCTGGAAGAGCAGACACATTTCTGTGCTCCCTCTTGGCAGGGCCATTGGCACAGAGGCAGTCTGGCGAGGAGGTAGGAACAGTGGAAAGGGAGTTACCAGGGCTGTGAGATGGGAGACAGAGGGAAGCAGGACCTGGAGCAGGTGATTGTATTCCAGTAAAGGACAGCCAGGATCTCAGACCCTTTGGCACTGTGGCAGGGAATATGTTCCAGACTGCACTGCAAGGCAGAGCACTAGAGCTGGCTGGAGCACAGGCAGTAGGTGTGCTGGGAGAGCAGAACAGCAAGCACAGGGAGCAGCCAGCCCCATCCTGAGCCAGCACCACTCAAAGCTGTAAAGCCAAGTAGCTCAAGGCTGACATGGAGTAGCTCACTCTGCCAGGATCAGCATTGACAAGAGACTGAATTTGCTTCCAACCCATCCCTGCACCATTACCTCAACACAGACTGTGTAGCTTGCACAGTCTGACCTGGTAAGACCATTCCAGGACATTACAATTCCAAGATACTCAGCTTCTAAAGGCACAACTGGTCTTAAGTTTACCACTTAGAAACAAGAGTGTACCTGAAGCTTTTCAAATTCTTCCCTCTCTCGCTTTTCTTCTGATCTCTGCCATTCATCTTCTTCTGTTTGAAGTTGTTGAGCCAGTTCTAGATCTCTAATGTTTCCACCTACCCCAGAACAACCAAAAGTGAGGGGACTTGGTCAGGAGGCTAGTAATGCTTTGAGGGATCATTTGCTTAATTTTTAGAGATGCCTCTCTAAGCAGACATACATAAACACAATTGGGCATTAACTTTAGGAGATGCACCCCACATTATTTTGAGCTATTAGCAACAAACACTGAATAGAACTGACTGCATTCAGTCTACCAAGACTCAGACTCTTGGCTTGGACGAAGTTTATGTAGTTACTGGAGCAATTACTTCGCAAATAATGCATGCATCTGTACCACTGAGAAGACAGCTTTTGTTTACTGTGTTTCACTTCACTGTTAGCAAGAAGTCACAGTCCCTTTAATACCACTTATTAGCATCTAGGACCATTGCTAGCAGTCTCATAAGGAACTGACCAAAATTTGCAATCGGAGAACTGAATAGGGAATCTCCAATATTCCGTTAGCCATGTTATAAAATAAAATTAATTTAGATTTTTTACTTTAACACTATGATTAATGAATCAGCAAAGTATTTGCAGAAATGAATTGAGAGAGAAAATGAAGTTCTCATAAGCTATAAATTCTCAACTCATCACAGTGGAACATGCCACTGTAAACTCCATTTATATAAACCTTCTATAGAGCTAGAAAAACAAATACATAATACTGTTGTCTTTAAAACATTTTTTGCACTATGTTTTTTCCTTTGGCTAACATGCAGTTCATTTACTTAGCAACCATGTACAGACAAAGATTTCTTTATTAGTATGGTACTTAAGTGGAGCACTTGGACAAATGATGGGACCTTAGCCACGTTAACTTCATTATACGTGTCCAAGTTCCCTTTAAATACAGAAATATTTATTTTAAATTGCATGTGAGATTCTGCACTACAACATGCAAACACCTACAAATGCCTTCAAGTATTATCAAGCCTGTACCCTTTCACGTACCTTCTGAAAAGTTATGTTCCTCTAAGTGTAAATCCACATGTTCTTCAAGAATCTGAATGTTTGTACAGGTAAGACTACACATAGGACATTCATATAGCTGTTCACCATTTCCTGTGTCTGAAAAAAAAGCAGTTTCTTGATTAATGCAATTCCTAACTGATATACCATCTAAAACAAATACACAGTAATGAAGTTTGTGTTGCTACTGAAATTCCCCAGTGAAAGGCAGCAAATTCTAAACAGCTGTTACTCTCTTCCCCACCTAAGAATTTGTATTTAAATACATGAAAATTTTAAGACATATATTCCTTCTTTCAATTAAGTTTTACCCCATTTAACTTACAGATCACAACTGGCTTTGATAATATTTGTATCAAGAAATGCTTAGTCTGAAATATCAAACCATTAATAAGATGTGTTCCGCTAACAGAAAAATTTAACATTCATGTATTAACATAACAGTTGTTAGGCTGAAAGAATAAAAAGTGCTGTCATTCTTATTTTGTTGGTCTTTCCCCATCTCCTCAAAAAAATGTTCTTTCTGCAGTTTTAGGATTATTACTGAGGGTACCACATACTATAGGTAAAGTTTAAAAGGATTTCTGGAGATCATCTAGTCCCTGGTAGAATGGTCACATTAAATAGGTTAAGTTACACACAGCTTTTCCCAGTCATTTTTTGACTAATTGCAAGCACAGACTCTTCACAAACTCCCCAGGGGAACATATTCCAGTGTTTAATCACTTTCACAGTAAAAAGAAGTGTTCTTGCATTTAAACAACATTCCTCATATTTTGACTTGTGCTCACTGCCAGTTGTTCTGTCACTGGGAACCAGATACAAATGCCTGACTCCATCTTTACAGCTCTCCTCGAGTCCCTAGGTTTTATCTGCACTTTCTTTGGTTCACAAAACACAGGAATTGATATCCTGTGTTATAAGCTTCTGGAAGGCATTTGTCCCAGCTAAATGTTTATGACTCGTTGGAGGAAAACTTGGTGGTATAATCATCTAAATTCACCAGAAGCATTTAAGGTAACAGTGCAAAATAGTTTTCTGAAACCTGTTAAATACATTAAAAAAAACCCAGAATACCTTAATACAACGATTTTTAAAGCAGAAAATGGCATGCAGGCAAGTAAATTACTCAAGCTCTGCATTATTTGCACACATGGAAGTAAAATGTTGTTCAATGCTACGACCTGGGGGTGGGATGGGTGTGTTCTCGGGTTTTTATCGCAAAAAGGATTTTAATCACAGATTATGCAGTGTGGTTGACTGCACTGGCACATTTTACATCTTCGCCATCATTTATCTAGTCAGCATATGCAGCCTGTTATATCACAAATGCTAGTCTTCTAAACAGCAGAGATGCCACCTTTAAGTTTCTGAAATAACTACCAGCATTCAGTCAGTTAGTCAAAATAAAATTCTGATCACGCCCAGATTAAACGACAGTATCGAAATAGGTAACTACTTCCTTTGTTCCAACTTTATGCCCCGGCCGCTTTTCCGTTGCCACCTCCGATGCCCGCGGAGAGATCCCTCCCTGTCTCCCCGCCGCCGCTCACCCGTGCCCGGGGCGCCCAGCAGGTGCCCGTGCCGCGCCCTGACGTGCTCCTCCAGCTCCCGCCCCGCCGCCTCCCCGCAGAACGGGCACTCGGGCGGCGCCCCAGGGCGGCGGGAGTCCGGCGGGCCCGGCTCCGGGTGGGCCGTCTCCATACGCCGCCGGAGCTCCTCGCAGCCAGCGGCGGCGCCGCAGGGCGGGCAGCGGGGCTGGCGGCGGCACAGGGACGGGCGCCGCTGCTCGGAGGGCAGCGCCCGGCCGCACAGGTCGCACAGCACCATCGCGGCGCCGCGGGTGCGGGATCGCCTCACCGCCTTCCCGCCCGCTGCGCCCCGCGCCCCACCCCACGCGCGCGCTTCCCGCTGGGAAGTGCCGTTCCCCGGCCCGGGGCGGGCGTGTGCCCCGCAGAGGCTGCTGGGAACGGCGGGGCCCGCCCCCCCGCCCCCGCGGCG
>VWZV01009865.1:11487-31004 GCA_013397155.1 Irena cyanogastra | reverse complement strand
AAGTTAGGTCAGCAATAATAAAGGACTGGTCAATACATTTACCTGAAAAGCAAAAGGTTTAATAATAACAAAAATAACAAACACGAGAAGGCAAACAGCAGGTGGACAACCACAGTATAGGTTAAACCAAAAGACCTAAAACTGGAGTAGGTAGAGTATATTTATAAAGTTAGATAAAAAGTGTTAAATTTGAGGGTCCAATAGGAGGTGAGGATTAAGAACATGTAAAACATTGCAGAAGGAATACAACCAATAGTAACAAAGAGAACTATAGCCTTGCCAGAACTGCAGCCTTATAAAGAGACCTCAATTAGCATTTCTTCTCCCATGAATCAATGATGCAATAGCCTTGCTTGCCCTAACATGAACATTAATTTTGCTGACTACAGGCCCTTTTCCCAAGGCCTGAGACTGATATACTTGGGTAGCTTGACTCCTATGAAAGTGGCCTCTGGGCTTGCATCTTAGTGATTTAATAAAAGAAATGTGTATAAGAATAGGCCACAGGGTAAGACACTGTAATGATTAGTGATGCTTTAAATTTGGTACTGTATCTAAGATAAGGGACAATGGAGAACCATCACTATTTAAAGTATTAGAAAACAAATATTATTACAGGAAACCCAAATTTTTTTAACTTCAACTAATTAAATTTGAGACATAATTTTAAAGGAATGTTTGTTATAGTAAAATATTATGGTCATAATTAATTTCCTCAGCATATATTGCTTTTTATAAACAGATGACAACATTACTGTTTATATGTGAGATGCTTTTCATGTGTTTAGATATTCTCTTTTGTCAATAAACCCAAGCTCTGATTTTTTCCTACTGATTTTAATTCTTTATACAAAGAATGTAGATCATGTCTATCAAACCGATGTGCTTCAGAAAACTGTGTTATTTATTCTCCCTGATAATGATCTTATTATGATCAGCAGAACCATGAAAATCCAGACTTGTATAAAAGACAGTGCTTTCTAATGACACTTAGAAATACAAAATGTGACAATTATGAAGTGTTTGCAGTTAGTAAGATTGCATGCAGTAAAGTTTTAAATGTTTATTTCATTACGCTGGCTTTATATGGAAACAAAACATTACTTTTTGACCAAGTGAAACAGAGTACTTAATAATCTAGGTATTTTGATATTTTTCTTTTAAATAGCAGAAATATGTCCATATTTCTTGTAATGTAAGCCCTGNACCTGATTACTGGCAGGAGAAAAAGTGATCAAATAATATAACATTTAGATAACAAAATGTGACTTTGTTGCCTTTAGCAGGGAAGGAAACTATATGCAGTATGAAATAGTCAAACACTTCTGTTAAGTTCGGAAAAATACTTTTTTTCTGTGCTGGATGACTATAGAATTTTTAATTATGATAAAATCTTTACTTTTCTGATCTTCTGTAAACTGAATTGAATTAAATGAAAACCTGCACTATGGACTGATTTGTTAAAGAGTGCAGCAGTCTGACCTGCCACCACTTTGGAATCTGTTGGCAGAAGTTAGGTCAGCAATAATAAAGGACTGGTCAATACATTTACCTGAAAAGCAAAAGGTTTAATAATAACAAAAATAACAAACACAAGAAGGCGAACAGCAGGTGGACAACCACAGTATAGGTTAAACCAAAAGACCTAAAACTGGAGTAGGTAGAGTATATTTATAAAGTTAGATAAAAAGTGTTAAATTTGAGGGTCCAATAGGAGGTGAGGATTAAGAACATGTAAAACATTGCAGAAGGAATACAACCAATAGTAACAAAGAGAACTATAGCCTTGCCAGAACTGCAGCCTTATAAAGAGACCTCAATTAGCATTTCTTCTCCCATGAATCAATGATGCAATAGCCTTGCTTGCCCTAACATGAACATTAATTTTGCTGACTACAGGCCCTTTTCCCAAGGCCTGAGACTGATATACTTGGGTAGCTTGACTCCTATGAAAGTGGCCTCTGGGCTTGCATCTTAGTGATTTAATAAAAGAAATGTGTATAAGAATAGGCCACAGGGTAAGACACTGTAATGATTAGTGATGCTTTAAATTTGGTACTGTATCTAAGATAAGGGACAATGGAGAACCATCACTATTTAAAGTATTAGAAAACAAATATTATTACAGGAAACCCAAATTTTTTTAACTTCAACTAATTAAATTTGAGACATAATTTTAAAGGAATGTTTGTTATAGTAAAATATTATGGTCATAATTAATTTCCTCAGCATATATTGCTTTTTATAAACAGATGACAACATTACTGTTTATATGTGAGATGCTTTTCATGTGTTTAGATATTCTCTTTTGTCAATAAACCCAAGCTCTGATTTTTTCCTACTGATTTTAATTCTTTATACAAAGAATGTAGATCATGTCTATCAAACCGATGTGCTTCAGAAAACTGTGTTATTTATTCTCCCTGATAATGATCTTATTATGATCAGCAGAACCATGAAAATCCAGACTTGTATAAAAGACAGTGCTTTCTAATGACACTTAGAAATACAAAATGTGACAATTATGAAGTGTTTGCAGTTAGTAAGATTGCATGCAGTAAAGTTTTAAATGTTTATTTCATTACGCTGGCTTTATATGGAAACAAAACATTACTTTTTGACCAAGTGAAACAGAGTACTTAATAATCTAGGTATTTTGATATTTTTCTTTTAAATAGCAGAAATATGTCCATATTTCTTGTAATGTAAGCCCTGAAGAAATGTGACTGATTAAAACTGCTTTCTTGTCAAATCTTTTTTCTTTTCTTTTAATTAACTTGAATTCAAGGATATCACATGATCTGTGCAGTTTCAGCAAATAATTCAGTGTAGCTGCAAAGCTTCCTTAACAGGCAATTGACATTTTACACTTCTGCCTTGCCATTTTTGTTTCACTTTTAACTTCCTGTGAAAGTACAGGGTTTAGTATATCCTAAACTAAAAATGAAATAAAATGTTGTCTTATCAGAGGCTCTTTCTAATATACAGGCATGAGAATTTTGAAATAATTAATGTGTTTCCTTTGATCAGCCAGTTAAAGTTCTTTCTTTGCAGAAAGGTCAATGGCAAATAATAAAACAAGGTAGTTTTGAAAAAATTATGTACCATGTTTTATACTCAATCCTCTGATTGCTGCAATGTACAATTTGTGGGGGAAACCAGAACTCTTCAGATCCTTTATACTGCAGAGGACTGGACAGAATAGCTAAGACAGGAACAGTTTTTAGTGAAAATCCTTTCCTGGCCTTTGACTGGAAAGAAAAGATGCTGCAGTTATGAAAAGATCTCCTTCATTGTTTCTCCATTGTAGTGGTTTTGTTAATGTCGGAAACACAAAATCACAGAATGATTATATGCAGGTGCTTTTATTGAAGAGCTCTGGGAATCAGGGGTACAGACCCAAATTTGACTCAAACATGAATCTGAGATGGACATATTTTTATACTCTTTTGTTATATAACTATGTGTTAATTATTGAATTCATATTGTTCTATCGTATACATTGATTTTACCCAAGCATGAATCCTTATAATTATCATCAAGCCCTCCCCAAACATTAGTTGTCATTATTCTTGTTGTGATTACATAGTTTCTCATGATTCTTGTTATGATTAAACAATAATTCAATTACTAAACAATCATTACGTTTATCATATGATGATTATGCAGGTGTAGTGTCACATGATCTAGTAAAACAAAGCTCAACCTTCGTTCCCAGGGCCTACATAGTTCTGGTTCCCTTTCACAGGCCTACCCAGGCCCAACCTTTCCTTTCAACCCCCCTGAATCTATTCCTATGATTTTAGAAACATTTTTAACCCTATGCTATCAGTTTGACACTGGCTAAATGCAAGATGCTCATGAAAACTGCTCACTCACTCTCCCCTACTACAGCTAGGCAGAGGACAGGACTGAAAAACAAAAAAATAACAAAGGGTTCATGAGTTCAGATAAGGACTGGGACGCAACACTACAAGGGCAAAAACAGAGTCAAACTTAAAGGTACATAGTAAATTTCTTACTGACAGAGTCAGAAGAGGATAATGAGAAGTTAAATAAGCCCTTAAAAAACCTTTTTCCTCCCAGCCCCTCCCTCCTTCCCACCAAAAGCACAGGGATACAGGGCATAGAGGGTTTGCTAAGTTCGTCACTGTTCTTCTGTTGCTCAGGGAGAGCAGTTTTTCCCCTGTGAGACCGTGGGGTCCCTCCCATGAGAAACAGTTCTCCCTGAACTTCTCCAGCATGGTCAAATCTCACGAGCAGCAGTTCTGCCAAAATTGCTGCAATGTGAGTCCTTCCCATGGGCACACAGTCCTCCCAAAACTGCTTTGGCATGGGTCACTCTTCCACGGGGTGCAGTCCTCCAAGGACAGGCTGCTCCAGCCTTAAAGCAAGGGTCCTCTCTCTGCCCTGGCTCTCCCACTGAATCACAGCCTCGTGCAGGCATCCACCTGCCCCAGTGTGAGCACCTCCCGCATGGGCTGAGAGTGGATCTCTTCATTCCCCGCAGACTCACGGGCTGCACAGGGACAACCTGCTTCACCATGGTCATCACCACTGCCTGCAGAGGAATCTTGGCTCTGGTGCCCCCTCCCTCTCCTTCTCTACCAATCTTGGTATTGCCATGTTGTTTTCCTCACATGTTCTCACCTCCTCTTCTTCTCTGACTAGAAGAAAACTGTGTGTATTTTGTTTTGATTTTCTTCTTAAATACATCATCACAGAGGCATTGCCAACCTCTCTAATTGGTCCAGCTTTGCCCAGTAGCACGTCCATCTTCTGAGCCATCAGGAATTGGCTCTGCCAGATATGGTGGAAGCTTCTAGCAGCTTCTCACAGAAGCCACCTCTGCAGCCTCCCTGCTACCAAAAATTCAGGCTGAGCAAAACCAACACGTCCATGAATAACACTGGCTTTGAGCAGAACCTCCCACAGATCATGCTAACAAAGAAACATATGGAAATGCCACGAGAAACGCATTAAATACACCATATTCCTACAGCCCTTCAACTGCCAGGGGTATCAACAACAGATAATGGTATTTTTATAATTTTTTCACTGTTCATTTTTTTATATCAGATTAACCTATGAACACTTATTTTGTTATAAACTATTCCTTCTTACCCATTTGTTAGTGCTGTCTCATTTATATCTCTGTTTTGGTTAGTCGGTTGGGTTTGGTTTTTTGGTCGGTTGTGGGCCTTTGTTTTTTTGTTTTTTGTTCTTTTTCTTTTGTATTCTTTTGTGTTCTTTCTTAAGCACTGAAATCTGAAACCACACGGAATATGAAGAAGACAAATATTGCAGATTAACTGGTGCCAATTGAATTTCCCAATAGGATTCTTTGATTTCACTGGTGCAGGTAGACCAATCTGTTTGCAGGTTCATGTCTGTGAAATATGTCTGCCTCTCAGCATGCTGCAACTGTGAAGACAAAAGGCATTTGGACATAAAAAGCTAATGTTTTTAGCCAAAAAACCTCTGCCAAAAGCAAAGCAGAGTTTTGTGCTTGAGAACACAAAACACCTGGCAACACCACAGTCAAAACTGTTGTAAGTGATTATTTACTACCTATTTGATAAAACATTAACCATATTGATCCCTGAGTTTGGTCCCCACAACCTTGGTGAGAGAGTGAGAAAACCAACTTTCTCAGAATCTGCTTGTGACACTCTGAATGTCCTAGCCCAAACAATGATAACTTCCAGTCTAAACAACCTGCAGGTGCTGTTCTCTCTTATTTTCTATCTTTTTGTGCTAAGACTTTAAGCTAGCCAGTCAACCAAGAAGCATGTATTGATTAAGTGACCAATCTGATCCATCTGGATTGGAACAGTGTATAAAAGAAGAAGAAACTTGTAGTAAAGGTAGAGATTCTGCAAAACCAGCCTTTGAGTCAGTGTCTTTTGTTATTATAATGACAACACCTCAGGGAAACCACTTGTCACTTGTCCATCTGGCCAGTGACCACTAATCTCTGGAATTGATCCAATCACTTTCTTATCCATCTAACTGTCCTCATCAAATATGATTTAGAGAGAAGGAAGCTGTGGGAGACCATGCCAAAATCTCTACAGAAGTCTAGATAAATGCCATCTGAAACCCTTCCCTTGTCCATTGATGTAGTCACTCCATCATAGAATGTCACTAGGTTGATCAGGCAGGACTTGCTCTTGGTGAAACTGTGCTTCCCTGTCCTCTGTGTGCCTTAGCAGAGGTTCTGGTAGGATTTGTTCTATGGTCTTCCCAGGCACAGAAGTGAGGTTGACAGGCTGACAGTTCCCAGGGTGCTCCTTTATACCTTTCTAAAAGAAGAGTACAATGTTTCCCCTTTTCCAGTCACTTGGAACTTCATCTGAGTGACTTTTCAAATATCATGGAGAGTGCCTTGGCAACTACAAGTGAGTTCCCTCAGGACTCCCATCTCATCCTCTCCCTCAGGATGCATCTCATCAGGTCCCAACAGACTTAGGTATATTCAGGGTTCTCAGGCAATCACAAACCTGATCTTTACTTACAGTGGGAGAGATTTTGCTCCTCCAGCCCCCATCCTGCTCTTCACTGACTTGAGAGGTGAGGGGAATAGAGAGGGTCATTGAAGACTGAGGTAAAAAATTGTTGAGTTCCTCAGACTTTTTACCAGTTTAGCAGCATTGTGTGTTGGGGAAGATACTCCTCCTTTGACCTTCCTTTTCTACTCCTGTAGAAAGCCTTTCTTGCTGTTGTGTTCCTTGCCAAGTTCAGTTCCAGTTTCACCTTGGTCTTCCTCATCCTATCCCTAAACAATCATACATCTCTATACTCTTCTCAGGTCACCTGCGCTTGCTTCAACTTCCTGTGAATTTGCTTCCTTCCCTTTAGTCTGACCAGCAGGTCCAAACTTAGCCAGGCCAGTATCTTGTCTTCCTGATTTCTTGCCCCTGGGAATTCACAACTCCTGTGCTCTGTGGAAGACAGGAATGCATACAGAAACACACACTTCTCAGAAATGTCAAAATCCTCTTTCTAGCCCATCACCCTTTCTTCACCTTTATCCTAATTTAAAATGTGGCTGTGCTTGGAGAGCAGATGATAAGTGCACACAAAAAAGAGTACAAGATGTTCTCAGACTGCTGAACACACCTCCAGAGACTATTTGGTAGAGAAGAGGTCACATGCTACTTTCCTTACTTTTTATACCTATCATTTGGAATTCAAGTTACCGATTCAGTATGAAAGCATTTCATTCAACACAGACTCTGAATTGCTTACCTTACAGAAAGGAAAGGAGTGACTGATGGCCTGTATGTGAGAAGGACTGAGTTGCATTGAGCTCCTGCTCCCCTCCACTCCTGAGGTCCCTTTACCAATGCTACCTATACTATGATCACTCTTCTCCTTATCAGAGCTTCTCAGAGTTCATTAGCAGGTTGTTGTTTATTAATCTATATGGTTTCTGCCAGAGACAGGCACAAGGAACCTACTTGCAGCCCTCTGATGCAATCAGGAAAGGGAAGAGACAGAGCTGATAAATGTGGGGTACCATATACACACCATGTTGAGAAAGGCAGGGGGAATGATGCATGGTGAAGGGAGGAGCAAAGGTATGCACATCAACACCATCTACTCAGTTTTTCTGCAGAGAATAGAGGCAACAGCAGTGGGGATTTGCCTCTCATATCAACCCAAAAAACACTTTTGAAGGCTAGATGTTAGCAAGTGTTTATGGTGCATGGTATCAGCTTACTGCAGTACTAAGTTATTTTTTTAGAATATTATTTTTAAATTTTTTTGTTGAAGATTTCATTAAAAATACTTCTAATTATGTTTCAAAATTACATTTTTAAATTTGTGTCATTAATGATACAAAGATATATAAACTGTCACAAATTTCTCAGAGGCAGATACTTTGAGTGAGTGAGTGAGTGAGTAAGTGAGTGAGACACTAAAAGGAGCATGTAAAATTCTGACTAAGTCTGAAACATGTTCTGAAAAGTGTGGGTGACCCCGCGGGGGGGTTTCCCCGGGCAGGTGCTGTCAGGGTGCCTGCAGCACCCAAAGCATTCTCTAGATAGGCCTGATTATGAAATTTTCTGCCTTCTTTAAGGCTCTAGTTTCTGGCTGCATCTCGCTTGATATGACATACTTCACTGTCTCGTTTGCTAAACTTTTATTTCTCAACAAAATGTTACTGATTAATTTTTTTTCTGTCTCTTGCATTTCACTGTTGACAGCTCCACCTCTGTTGACACTGGTGACAACTCCACATACTTAAAAATTATTAGAAGTATTATCAGCAAACAAGCATTCTCCATATTTTTAACTATTATCCCTATATGGTCTGCTCTTCATTTCTCTTTTTCATTCAACGTGTCTTTGAAGACAAAAAGTAAGGTGTGATAAAGGTCCAATTGTAAACTGTGCTTCTTGACACCTGATTCATGAGCGTAAGCTGTGTTCGAAGACATTTCTAACTCACTTTTTTGTGAAAACCAGTTAGGTATTAACCCAACTAGTCTTTTAAGACCACTATCTGTTCTATGATTAGAGAAGAATTTGATAATGAACTCTACTTTCTGCATCTTCAAAGTACAGTTGCATATAATGTTGTGTGTTTTAATGTAAATTGGTTGTGTGCATAATACTGAGAATCTAAGTGTCTGAGATTTAATTAATTCTCTGTAAATAATCCAAAGAGTTCTAAGCAGAAAATCATGGTACCATTCCACAGTTTCATAGAGGAAATAAAACAGATTTCTGTAACTGATAGAGCTGTTGTATTTTTATTGTTCATAAAACAAGCCTTTTTTTGACAAAACAAGAAAAACATCAGAGAATATATTTTTAATTTGCTTTTTTCTTTTCCTTTTGTTTCCCATCTCATGAAAATCATCTTTTGGAGGTGTATTAAAGCCATGGATAGTATACTTCACTAGTGACACAATATACTGTATTCTTCATGCTTTTGCAAGAAAAAGTACAAGCAAGCAAAACACCAAAGTTTCAGAAATAGGCAAACATGTAACTTTAAATGGCAAGGAGTAATGCAAAGCTAGAGAGTACTTAAATGTGGCTATTAAGCACAAAATTTCTGGCATCTGATGAGAGTCATAAATGTAAATCTCTGAAATGGATATGTAAGCGTTTCAAGAAGTAATCAAGGTGGTAAAAAGTGCTGTTTATTTTGAAGCCTCAATCGCCAATCCTTTTCAACAGCAGACATCATATCTGCTTTCAGCATCAGGAAACAGCCATAAGCCACTCATAGAGAATATTCAGGGCTTCCAGGAAGGGACAGGACCACCATGGGTGCATCAAGTATGTGTACTATGCAGAAAGTTTTTACTAGAAGTAGCACATCTGTACAAGTGAGTCTCTGTGTACACCAGAGCCGCTACTGTCATAAGAACAATCAATATACAGCACTTATGGTGGCTCCCCTCTACTGGAGCATTTTTGTCCTTTTGCTAATCACTTTATCAGGACAGAGCTGTGATTTCTGGGGAAAAGAGCAGACGAGTTTCATGAAACACTGCAGAAGACAGTGTTTGGTAGCAACATGATTTTACTTCAGCTGAGAGACAGAGTGTCTCTAGGAAGTTTATAGTGTCTCTCTGTGACAGAGGAAGAGGCTGCAATGGTCCACAGGCTCAAAACACAGGAGTATCACAGACTTGGATCAATTCAGTTAAGAAAAAATAAGCATGGGAACATGACAGAAGCATGATACAAGCTGGGACTCCTTCTGGCTTTCTTCTGTAGTTAGATAGCCTAGATTCTCTTGGAAACTGCTAGACCTGAAGATAATTGTGAAAATAAGAAAAATACATTCATTGGAATACCAAAAGACACCATTGCAGAGGAAATCTTACCAGAGAAAGCATTATTTCAGATCAGAAACAAGAAGTAATTTGAAAATCCTTAAGTAAATTTATTGGTGCTATAAACCACTTAAAATTTTTTTATAGTTGTATATTGATAAGGGAAATGATACATTGCCACATCCCATGATCTAATAAGTAACAGAACACTGGCAGAACAACCTTGGAGAAGTCCCGGGGATGTGGGCTGAGCTCTGGGAGCACAGATAGATAAAAATAGCCTTGTAAATTGCTGGAAACTGTGCTTGCTCAGAACCAGGGGTCAACCAGCAGATACAACAATTTGGGCATCAGACATCACCAGAGACCCTGAAAGAGACCCCAGAGGACCAAATAAGGACTTCTGATAGGGATGGAACTATGCAAAACAGGGCAATGAATATACATCCAGGAAGTGAGGATACCTGATAAATATGTAAACAATATGTGTAACAAAAAGCCTTACTTGCCTGTCTTTGGTTACACAAGACTAGAAGAAAATGTTCATTGTGTCCAGCAAGTTGTATTAAAGAATGCGTGCTTTCTAATACTTAAAACTGTGTTTCTATCCAGCTGAGTTCAGACCCAATATAAAATTATTTCTTCTTTGAAACAAATTAAAGTAGCTTGTCTACCTTCAGCAACTTGCTGTTATAATAAAAGCAGACTGTATCTGGCAACTCAATTTTACAAAAGCACAATAAAAAGAGTAACATTTATTGTTAACTCTTATTGCTCCCCTGCTTAAAATAAAAAAGCAGAGAATGCAAAAAAATGCAGTGATTTTATTAGCAAGTTTCTCCCCAAGATTCTATTTCAAAAAATAATAGAAAATTATGTGATATATTCCTAAGTATATGTTCATGATTTAAAATAAAAAGCATAAGTTTTTTTTTTCTTTTTTCAGTAGCATTTTTTTTCCTTTTAATTCCTTCATGTTCTTGGGTACAAGTAATTGATCCTGGCACTTTCAGAGCCCTTTGGTACCACAAGACCAAAAGGTAATAAACAAACATGAAAAAATAATGCTAAACATTATGGGATTTCTTAGTCCCTTCAAGGCATTTTGGCAAAAACTTTCACAGAAATATAATCAATTATTTTAATTGTGATAAGCATTTAGTGTAGGTGATGATAAGGGTTAAAAGGACTTTAACACTGGGGCAACCGAACCTTGGACAGAGAGGAATGTTAGCTCCATTGTTTTAAGTAATCCACATGTGACTTAGCTTGGCACTGGGAAAGTGGAGTTACGTTCGGTAGGAATATACCGATAATGAAATTATAAGCATTATATGACTATAGTTTAAATAAGAATCAGGGAAAATATATTTGTAGAAGTCTATGTTATATAGTATAAAGATTATAATGATTGTTTTTCCGAATAGTAAGGAATGGTGGTAGGTTGCAAGGGGCAGTTGGATGAGGTATTGACTGCTGGCCAGGAATGCCTTGGAAATTGGACGACCATTGTATTAGTCAACTCGAGTGTGACTTCACCTGGGTAACAAATCTAAGGTATATAGTTTAAGTAGACTGAGTGAGACAAAGGGTTAGAATAGTATTGTTTCAGCTAAAATCAGGAGTTAGTAACTAGGAGAGGAGTGGATTCAATGTTTGGTAGTTACGGGTGGAATAAGGGGAGGAATACATTAAATGCAGATATTATAAAAGTCATAAGCACCTTTGTAAAGGGGGCACTGATTTGGGCTCGGGACTGCCCTGTGCCCCGGGCACCCAATAAAAGCACCTTCATATAATCGCCTCTGTGTGATCGTATGTTCTTCCTCCGCTAACACAGGAATACCATGACAAGGACAATATAGAATGGAATGGAATGGAACAGAATGGAACGGAATGGAACAGAACAGAACAGAATAGAATAGCAGATAGTCACTGGCTCTGTAACTGGACAGGTACAGGAGGTACCAGGCCATGTCTCCTCTGGGCACATCTATGTGCAGCCTCAGAATTCTATTCAAAACCTGGTTTTGGGCAGTATTTTTAGCTTTCAAAATATTCCTTAACTTCACATTGCAGATACCACTTTTATGTTCAAGAAATCATACTTTTTCACAGAGTTTTCTTTAAATAAAATAGCTCAGTTTTGTTCAGAGCTAATGAAGACATTTCAAATAACAATTATGTAGACCTAATTAGCTGGATTTTTAAAGGCACCTATCTAAAAAGGCAGTCAGCTGTATTCTAAAAAGCAGTCAAGTACCAATCATACATAAATATAAAATGAATCACTTTTTCTTAGAAAAGTTTACAAAATATAGATGTAATTTCTTTGCAGAGCAGATATTCTTTGCAGAGCAAATATTCTGCAATGTTTTGCAACAGTCTGTAGCATATAATCAGGAGAAGAGTCATTAAAAGAAAAGAGATCTGGGTTTTTTTAAATTGATTACTCAAAAAGATTTCTGATGCAAGGTAAGTATAGATACATTTGGATAAAGATGTCCTCAGATAGCATAAATAATAGAGACTAGAACATGATTTAGAGACCTAAAGAACTAGATAGTTTCAAGGTTTAAGAGCTTAATGTGGCTTACAGGGGCAGCAGGCAGCATGCTCTTTGATAATCTCCTATCAGAACAGAAAAGTGTGGTCAACTCTTATGTCTTTCATTTCTCAAAATCATTGGAAAGTCATTCCACAAGGACTTCATAAAGGATGAAAACAACTTGAGATTGGGTAGAGAGTGATGTTAGCAAATACCAAAGTTGTGGGTTTGATGCTTTTATGGACCTTTCACTTAAGAATTGGACCTGATGATCCTTGCTGGCCCTTTCCCACATACAATATTCTGTGATATAGACAGACTGAGAGTGGTAAGGGAAAAGGAAATAGATGTGTTGCCCTTCGGTGCTATCAGGAACCATATAATGATATTTTACTTCAACTAGCTAAACAAGAAAAATAAAGAATATACAGAGCTCTTAAGTGCCTTTCTTTGAATTACTGTTTCATTTTCTGATGAGAAGACCTTCTCAGATATCCTTGACACTCAAATAGTTGTGTAAATTAAATTGTGTAATTTCTGTGTTCTTCCAATTAATCTGCAAGGTCTGTTTTATGGAACTCAAGAAAATAGACTATTTTTGTTTTTCTCAAAGGTAAAACTCAAGTAAGCTTCATTATTTTTAATGGACAATTTAACCATCTCAGGGTCTTTCACTGGCACTCAAGTTCTTTTACCCTTTAGGTGTAAGGCAAACAAGTTTCATATTCTTTTTGTAAGTGAAAAAGGTTCTACGCTTTAACTCAGAATGGAGAAATATAATCCTAAGATACATCTTTCAAAAGCTGCTGTATACCATAATGATCACAGAACATCATAATTTTTAAAAATTCTATTTCCTGTCTTTGTCTCTAACCAATAAATGAGACAACAATTACTAACAATCAGGGGCTCTAAAAAAATTTAAAAATTACTGCCAGTTTCCACACACAGGTTTGAAGTTATGTTGCACTTCATGAAAAAGATTATCTTATAGCTCTCTTGAAGCAAATTTTTGCATGCAAACTTGATGTTTGTTTATACCTGACTTTAATACTGAACAAATCTATATGCATTTCAATTATTAAACAACCCCCCTCTCCCACACCAAAGAAACAAATTCATAGATTTCAAGAATTCTTTTTCTTTCAAAATAAAGAACATAAATTGCTCTACTTTTTTGGTTTCTATTTGAAAACTCAAAGACTATCTTAATCTGCTGATTATTTAGAGCACTAGTTTCTGATTTAGGAAAAAAATAAACCTTCAAAAAACACTTTCCCCACACAGCACTAGAACTCTTGGTTTTAAGGATGGTAGTTTTGCCAAGAGGGTATTTTAAAATACTAATATTGTCATGCCATAGCTTTTACCAAGCAAGGCAATCCTCTTTTCTTTTCCCCTAATGCTTTGCATCTGACATGCAATTTACCACACTGTATGTCATCATATCACCCTAAGTAAGCAACCCAGCACTGTTAGACTTTACACAGTCCATGCATCACGGACAATTCTGTAGGACAATTTAACACCAGTGACTGTCTTACTAAGAAATATTCTTCCTTGACTTTTGAATATAATACTTTCCTCTGTCATATATCTCTGTACTGCAAATAAGTTGCTTGAATTTGTCAAAATACACCGCATGCAAATTCATAAGATAGAAGCAGGTTGATACATATTGGCAGTGGGAGGATCTGAATCAGTCAAGCTCTGTCAAAGTCATAAACCTTGTAAAAAGCTATCACAGAAGCTTATTTACATACTCCATCCCTCCAGCACCTTCAGCAAAATCTGTTGTTGATATAATCTGAAATATTATTCCCATTAAAAGACCTACATTTTTTCAAGGGGGAGACACGTGATAGTTTAATGGCTCACAGGCCACTTAAATCAGTTTTACACTTTCCAAATTCAAGCTAATTGTGTGACACAAGACCTCAAATCTGTTTTCTCAGTTAATGAACTGCTAAACTTGTTGACTTGTTAATAAGTAAACTAATCACTGTTTTTACATTATCTATATGTGATATTATATGACCCAATACAATTGATACACTGCTAAGTTTAAGGCCTCTGGGATAATGAGTCTGCTTCTGAACAAAATCTGGTTGTTGCTTCTGTTACTTCAACTGCAGATGTATGTCTGTACAAGGCTTCTTTGCTGCTCTGGCATTTTATTCATTCCCTTCAACACAGTGACAAATGTCAAAGAGCTTACCACCAATGTGGAGTTCTCATTCTCTAGGCACACTACATCCCTGAAATCTTTGCTGTAGTATACAGTAAGAAACCAACCAACCAAACAAGCAAGCCAAAAAAGAATCTTATAATAGATTCTAACAACTACAAGATTATCCTATCAGCACAGGGTTTAGTTGAGGAACAATGCGACACAAGAGCAATAAAATTTATGGAGAGTCGCTCTGTAGCATCACCCTAAGTCAGGTCCTGTCATCCAGGTTCACTGGCTTTGTAATACCTTAGGCTGTGGTCCGTCTAGACACAACCCTTTCCTGGTCTTTCCACCATTGGACCACAGCTGAAGCAAAAATTAGAGTTTTCAGGACTACCACTTTCCAAACCATCCTTTTATTTATTGTTGAGGAGTACATCGGCTGCAGGTAGCTCGGTAGCATCGGAGGACCAGCTCGGGTCCTGTTTCTGTGGTACTGCACCGTCAACAAACGAGACATCTGAGACTGCTGTGGGAAACACGGTCTGACTATGTGAGTGGAGTGTGTGCGGAGAGAAGCGGGGACACATTGGGTCACTGGAGCCACTGCTGCGAAGGCGGCTTCGGTGTCAGCAGTGACAGCTCTGGCATTGCGAAGTGGCTGCCAGGGAGTCTCATAAATGGTCACACTGGGAAGTTTCCTTAACATTTCTACTTTCACTAGAGTCAGTTATAAAATTTCCATTGTTTTGGACATAGAATCAGGGTAAAACAGAGGACTGGTTTAAAAAAAAACCTACCCCGCTTTAAATTTGTTACATTCGAAGTAGGCCCCTCACTCGCGCCAAAGTGCCACTGACCACCCACAGCAAAAGGGCGGTGCCCAGGAAAGAGATGTGGCGACACGGAGGGGGAGCGGAGCGGCTTCCGCTTCCGCCGGCCGCACTGCGCGGCTGTGCTGGGCGGGAGCCGGGGGAGATGTGGCCACCGGCGTTGCCACTGCTCCTGGTGTTGCTGGTGCTGCTGGAGGCCGCCTGCTGGGGGGAGGCTGCGGCCCCGCGCCCCCAGGACGCCGCCACAGCTTCCCCGCGCCCCACGGAGGCGGCCGGCGGGGCCGCCACGCGGAGCAGCAGCAGCAGTAGCAGTAGCAGCAGCAGCAGCCGCCTGGCCGAGGTGTCGGCGCCGCCCGAGCAGGGCCAGCCCATGACCCAGCGCGCCCTGTCCGTGCTGGTGCTGGCTAGCGCCGCGCTCATCGTCTACTTCGTGATCCGGACCGTGCGGTGAGGGCGGGGAGCGGGCGTGTGGGTGGCGCAGCTGCGCGGCCGGGGCTGGGGAGCGTGTCGGCCCCGCGCCTGCTGACGGGCCGGCGAGTAGCGCCCGACTGCGCTGGGAAGCTCCCGGTGCCGCCTCCCCGGTGTGGGCAGGGAGCAGCTCCGATCACGTCACCATGAATCGCACATCAGTGTTGGACCTTTCCTGACTCCCTTCTGTGCTCTCCGGGTGGGCTTCTCACTGCTGGCATCTGTCAGCCCACCTAAATTTATTTTGTATGTTCTTAGAGTGATTTTTGACCAGTTCGTAAACTTCTGTATCGCTAAGCTACCAAAGTTGTCCTTCTCCCCGGCTTTGTCAGTAAACATCTTTTTTAAATGCTTTCTTTCACAGTAAAATTAACCTATTTTGTGTCTTTTTAAGAAAAGGGCCCTTATAAAGCTTGCTACCACTTAGCTGCCTTTATGTTTCTCATGGAAACTATTCTCCACATAACTCAGTGTACTTTTGCAGTTAAGTACACTGTTATTGTATTTTTTTGTTCCAGTAGTTTTACTTGTCTCTCTCATGTTTTAATAACTTGAATTCTTCAGAGCAAAGCCCAAATGTATGATTATGCATAAAGCACCTCAATTATGGAGCAGTTTCTCCATGTACTTTTCATTACATTTAGATATACCTATTGTGTCTAGTATCCAAGTAAACTAGGATATTTTGATTGCTCCATACATCTTACACATCACTCTTGAGAAGCCTTGAGGGCACTTCTCAGTGTTGCTGTGTCTTGTAAAACCAGCCTGTTGGATTTGGAGATGTGACTAGTTCTGTGGAAAGGCCAAATAAATAAGTCTGTCATTGCAGGAACTGGAGAGGAAAATTATCATGTATTGCCATTATTTTCTGGATGAGTGATAATTACTTGATATTCTGGTTTTGGCAGTAGGATGCTGTTCTGCATTTGCAAGTGGAGTGCTGTCTTCTAGGTGCTACTGTAAACTGGAAGCTTTGCACCTCACATTATTCTGTAATTCTGCTGCATCTTGCTTCTGAAATTTGGAATAGGTAAATGTTTTTGTATGTTTTTGAATTTGAACTTGTAATGAATTTGAACTTGAAATGTTCTTGCAGTGGTTATATAAGAAATATAAGAATTAAGTGCAAATGACCCTTTTTTGGATAGGTTTCCTTGGTATGAAGACATATCTTGTTATAAGACGTGAAACTTCTTGCAAATTTTCTACCAAGTTGCCTGCCCAGTGGATGAAGGGAAGAAAATGAGTGTAGTGTTTCTGGATTTTAGTAAGGCTTTTGATGCTGTTCTTCACAGTACCCTTCTGGACAAGCTCTCCAGCTGTGGAGTGAGCAAATTTGTGGTGCACTGGTAGTAGAGACAGCTGAATGACAGGGCTTATAGGGATGTAGTAAGGAGGGGTGCATCCGGCTGGTGCCCAGTCACCAGTGTTGCTCCTGAGGGCTCAGTTCTAGGGCCAACTTTGCTCAATGCTCTTATCTGAGGACATGAGTTGAATGTGCCATTAGCAACTTTGCTGATGACACCAGACTGAGAGGTGCATTTGGCTCTCTCAAGGTGCAGGAGGCCTTGCAGAGGGATCTAGATAGATTGGAGAATTGGGCAATCACCAGTGGCAGGACATTTAACAAGAACAAATGCTGGGCTCTGCACCTGGAACAGGGTAACAACACTAGTTTTACTTTGAAGAGAAGCGACTGCAGAGCAGCCACACAGAGAGGACTCTTAGGATGCTGGCTGACAGCAAGCTCAGTGTGAGTCAACATGTGCCCTGGCAGCCAAGAGGGCAGACTTCACCCTTGGGTGCATCTCACACAGTACAGCCAGACAGTCAAGAGAGGAGATTGTCCAACTTCATTCAGCATTGTTATGCCCTTCCTGTGAGTAAATGTGTGCAGTAAGAAGCACATGAATACAACTAGACTGAGGAACTGAGCTGGTGAAAGATCTGGCAGGCCTGTCATCTGAGGAGCGGTTGAGGGCTCTGAGTTTGTCTGCTTTGGAGAAGACAAGGCCTGAAGGGTGACCTCATTGCTCCCAGCAGGTCCCTGAGGAAGGCGATGCTTATCCCTTCTTGCTGAGATCCAGCTATAGGATGCCTGGGAATGATTCAGAGTTGCACCAAGAGAGGTATAAATTGGACATTAGGAAACATTTTTTTACTGGTAGAGTGGTCAATGACTGGAACAGGCTTCTTAGAAAGGGAATCAGTGTTTAAGAGGCATTTGGACAATACCCCTGGTACCATGCTTTAAATTTTGGATTAATCAGGCAGTTGATAGTAGTTATAGGTCCCTTCCAACTGAGCAGTTGTCAATCACAGAGTATAAGATCTTAAGTTATTTTTGTTAACTCTCAGGACACTGCTTTAGTCATGGCTATGACATGCATGTTGCATAAGCATCTCAGGTATTCCTGTAGCTGTAGTTTTTTAACTACTTATATAGAGAAGAGTTTGAGTCACAAGTGATTAGTGTATTCTTTTTCAACAAGATTTACTTGAATCTAAGATCTGTGCCAGCTTTGTGATGTTTTATTTGCATTTTCTACTGTCTAGACATTTGCTATGACTGTCTTAGGTTACTCTCAAATCACAGTAGCTACTTACTTTCCATTTTAACTGCTTAAGGGAAAAAGGTAAAATGGAAAATGAGATTGACAGAAATATTAAGTGTGTGAGTAGCATGTACTGCCCCTTCTTAATTTTACATTTTTGTCGTGTTTAAAATTGTTTCTTATCTGCTAGGATGTCCACAATGCTTGTCCTAGACCCAATTGCTTAACTTCTACTTCAGTGAAAACCAAAAGGCACAGTATGTAAGAAACAACCCTATTTTTCATCACATTGTCATTTTAAAAGTTTTAGAATTTTATTCTATTTGATGCTTTGAAGTGTGCCACTTCTTTCTATGTTGAGGAGTAAAGAACAGATGAAGTAAGTGCAGAACATGGAAGGGTCTTTGTCTTGAACTGAAAGGTGAAGTTTTTGGTTTTGGTACTAGCCTTAGTTTCAAATGAAAAGGCTGGGTATTTTGTTCAGGTCTAAATCACTTAAATGCCTGGGATAACAGTTGCTGCATTTTCACTTCATAATTGAGAGTGGAGGAAATGATTGTGCTGATTATTTCTTATAACATTTTCTTAGAAATTGGAGAACTTTGAAGAAAGGTATGAACTTTGTCTCTTTCCCATTCTTACAACATTACATTTGCTTCTCAGTTCCAAAAGGAGATAAATTTTATACATTGGAGTATAGTGAAAAGATAAACCAAGTTTGAATGCTGTTGTGTGTTCTTTCAAGAAGGGTATTTAAACAAGTTGTATAAGTACACTAGAGTTTCAGGACAGGATTTGAAGCTGAAAATATCAGTTTTTTATTTGATATCTTTTACAAGATAGTTAAAATGGTTCCTAAATGTGGGACAGAGAAGCCACTATGCACTGTATACAATAGTATAATGTATTATATGTAACATGATAGCAATACAATAATATTGTAATATAATAATAATTTATTTATTAGCTCAGAAATACTCAGTATTGAAGTTCCTGAATGTTGTAAGCATGTTTTCTGGGCACCTAGCTTAGGGTTGTAAATTCTGGAGTTTCTAAATGAAAGACATGTTACCAACTTTGCGTTTAGCACTAAGTACCTAGACACAAATTCTTTCTTTTTTTTTTTCTTTTTTTTTT
>VWZV01009865.1:0-11468 GCA_013397155.1 Irena cyanogastra | reverse complement strand
TTTTTTTGTTTGTTTGTTTAAAGCACTATAGCTTTCTTGTAGTTGTTAGGCAGTTACTGAAAGTTACTCTGTCAGCATTCTGTAAACAGATGCCTTTGCACAGTGTTTGGTGAGTGGCTATTGGTCTGAGTTCTGGAACTTAAGCAAGGCTTGTTCTATGGGTTAAACAGTAGTTCTGGAAAGCCAAATGGAACGGTTCATTGTGTGGGTGATGCAAATGGGACCCAGACCCAGGCCCAGGCAGCAAAGCTGTGGAGAGTGAGAAAAGCAGATGCAGACAGGCTGCTTGTCTGTGATACGCGCTGTACCTTAATCCTGAAACATGAGTCACTGCCTTTTTCTTCTGTGCTTTGTGAAGCATAGAAGACATTGACTCTACAAGATGTTTTATTCTAAAGTGTAATTATAGATTATTTTTTAAACTTGATATCTGTAAAAGACTTCACAAATGATAATAAAATTTTCTAGTGTCTAGCCATGGATTGTGTTAAAAGGTATAGCTTTGCTATAGCTGTGTTTGGTTTCTACCTGATTTGATCTGCTGTTCTTTACAGATGTGTAAGACACATATAGAATGTATAGCAAGGCAATATTTTTCTCAGTAGAAGTATGCTAGAAGTATGCTTTTGCGTCTGTTTTTAAGTGGCTCTTATATTTAGATGCTAAGTGCCATTGTGTATTCACTACATTAATCCTTTACAAAACTACAAATGACACTTTTATTGGCCTTAATAATTTCATGTAAACTGTTGACACTTAGAATTGTCTGACTTCTGAATTTCATAGAGCTAAGTGTGTACTTATCATAGATTTTAGAAAACTTACCATAAGTATCAATATAACAGTATTTAAATTATTTGATTGGAAAGCAGCAAAAGACTTGCATTTCGTGAATGTTTTAAAATACTTTTCAGGCTCAGAAGGCAAAATAGAAAAACACGAAGATATGGAGTTTTGGATACGAACATAGAAAACATGGAGCTGACCCCGTTGGAACAAGATGATGATGATGATGATACAACACTATTTGATGCCAGTCATCCTCGAAGGTTTGTATTTAGAACCTGAATGTACTTCTAGCCATAGAAGTGAAAGAGTGTGGGTGATAAGCAATTTCTCTGAGAAAGCTCACTACTGTGTTTCATATGCATAGTTGGAGAAGGGATGTCAAGATCACTTGAATTTTAAATGGGCAAGAATTTAGTGGGCAAGAAGATAAACACCATTTGTCTTCAACATGTGAGTTCCAGAGAAATGGAGAGGAAGGTAGGATATTTTTGTTACAAATACGGTGTCACTGAAGCTAATGTTAAGTCAACAGCTAGCTTTTACCTTTCTCTTTTCTTTTTTTCCCCCCAATTTGGAGGCTTCTCAGTTTTTCCTGTGTATCTCACCTATGAATTCTGCTTCAAGCAGCTTTGCTTCATTCTGCTTTCTTATTGCTAAAGTAGCCAGCAGTTAGTTGATGATCATGCTGCACCAGCTTTTATATTTGGTACTGCTGCACTGAAAGATTCATATTCTTAAGCTACTCTCGGAAACTTTGTAGATACAGGAAGATTCTGTTGTATTTCCTTATTGTGTTATTCTTTGGTTGTGTTTCCTTATTGTGCTTTTGTTCTGTTTCCTTAGTGTCTTTAAACATGATCAATTAGAACTTGAATTTATACAATTCACAGTTAATTTTTTTTCCTTATTGAGTAATGCCATCACATTGCATGTGCAAAGATACATTAAAAAAATTGATGGGATTATCGTAGTCATAGTACATAGTGAAGGCTACTTGACTACTGTCAAGTATCAGAAGAGATCAGATGAATTCTTCCAGTCACAGCAAGACTAACTGATTCACAGTTTAATGTGAAATCAGATTGAAATCTCAAGCAAAACAGTTTGATAAATACAATACATGATGTCTCAAATGAAATAAAAATATTAGAGTAGTAAGTCAGGTGTTCTGCTGTTTATCAAGAGGAACTTTGGATGCAGTTCTGGAACTTGAAGAGAAATGTTCAGTCTGCTTTGTCTCCTTAATGGGACTCTTTCTGATTAAATTTTTTTTTCATAAGTCAGTCTCTTGATTTTTTTCTCCCCCATACACTAGATTAAAGTAGCTAGAGTATCTCCACTTGGCATTCCTCTGTATTTTAGAATAATGTGACGTTTACCATTACTCTGTGTTACTAGCCTTTTTCCAGTGTGTATATATATACATATGTAAAATGAAATAGGTAATTGTCACATTATATCCAGGAATTCCCTCAATGTCTTCCTTAAATCTTTTAGCTTCTGTTGTAATTCAGCATACTTGTTGATGTTGAGGTATTTGATGACCAGTTAATATGATACTCTTTATAAATGCTTATTTGCAGGAGTATCAACTATGTTTATTAGTAGGAAGTAAAATTATAGTATAGGTAGTTATCATTAACAAACAGTATTACACAACTATAACTTTCAGAGTGCCTAATTCTGATTTTTCTTCCTTCCTGTTTCCTAAACAGTTCATTTTGAGGGAGAAGAAAAATTTGTTGAAGTACTTCATAGTAGAAGTATCTAAACTGTTGTTTCAATAGTGGTCTGAAAGTATGTGCCTAAATTATTGAAGTATCAAATAATTTTGATACTGGGAACTCAGGAAAACAAGGACTTCAGTTACGTTTAGTCAAGATAGTGCTGAAGCTTAGTAATCAGTCTTCACATTACTGCTTAAGCTCCATGACCAAAGGGAGTACAAAATGCCTAAGTAAGCAAAGACAACTTGATGCTGAGGAGAGCTTCATGAAAATAATACATATTCTCGGGAGATGTCATTACACTTTGTTCTGATGTTTATAGTAATTCAGAGGTATGGTTGATTGGGTTTTTTTTAAGGTAGCTTAAATGTATAGTCAGGCCTGGAGCCTGGGAACAAGGAAAAGAGGCTTTTAATAAAAGAAACTTTTTTGAATTTAGTGCTTTGTTAAGTAAAGAACAATTGCAGTTTTACTTAACTTAGACTCAACAATTGAGCTTATTTAGTGCTTAAGTTTCTTTTCCTCATAATGGAAGGCACTAAAAAACTGAATGCAGTTACAGGAAATTCTTACCTCCATGTTCATTTACATTTGTTATTCACATCAAAGTAGTCAAGTTTTGTTACATGTATAAAAGTACTGTTTTGTATATAAAAACATGTCTTTTTTCTAATTCCTTTGTGATCTGTAGTGACACTCAGTTTGCTTTCATTTTTCTTGCTTGAAAGTATCAAGGTTTTTTTAAGGTGATACTCTACAAAATAGTATGCCCTATATTAGAAATCCCTCTTGGCTTATTTTGGGTTAGCTGTTAACTGTGTTAGACCTTTCACAGGACTAGGCAGAGAAACTGGCTTCTCTCCTAAAAATCACCATAGTAGTGTTAGTATACTGGTGTCCAGATACATTGCTGCTTTCAAGAGTTGTTGTTTTCTTTCAGAGCTGTATGAAAAAAGGTCCCCTCAGCTGTAACATAGACACAATTTAAGTGTACTCCCACTGTCATCATCACCCATGTCACTAGTCTCTGTACTGCTGCTGTTTACCAAAACAGTAGGTTTTAGCCATTTTGCTCAATAGCTTACTATTAAATGCCCAAGTATGAAATTCTAGCCTTTAGTGTCTCGCAATACAGCTTTACATACATGCTAACTGAGGAATAGTACACTGATATCACATCTTTGTTTTTCAAAATTATATCACACTAGTAGTTTGCAATCCTCATTGAATGACTTCACACAGAAACTACTTGCTCAGTGCTGCAAGACATAAGGAGAAAAACTTATTCAATTTCTTATAGTATTCCATAACTGGAATGCTACCAAGACTTGCCAGAGTTTCAGTAGGAACTCAGGAGCCTTGAAGGTTCAAAAATATATTCATCATGGTAAATGCCTTTTTATTCTTGTAAATGAGTTGTCTCTATTTGGAAAGGTTAAATGAAGGTTTATGGTACTTCGTTTCACAGTAATATGGAACTATGAGTTTTTCCAGTCAAATTTAATAATAAAATGTCATGTCTTTCTGGGTTCTTTCATAATGTGTGATCTTTAAAAATGTAGGCTAAATTTGCCTTGAAACAGGTCATTTCAGATTAATGCATCTGTTTCTTCTATTGTAGAGAAGTACGTGCCTTTCAATGAAAAACTTAAATCTTAGAACCAGAGAAGGAGGCTGCTTCATGGGAGAAATAAGAAGCAAGAGGGTATGCAATTGGGGGGGGAACTGATTTAATTTGTGTATTTTATGGCACCCTTAATATCTTGCAATAAGTAATGTATCAATTTGTTGTATTTTTTGTATATAGAGATTCTCAATGTATAGCCTATGTGAAGAGAGTACTAACTGCACTAAAACCTATTTAAAAGGGAGATTACTTGTAAAACAGGGTATTTTTTGCTTGTTACAAATCTTGTATGCCATTAAGTGTGGTATACATTTTTTTCTACATTAACCTGGAATGTTAATTTTTTCTTCTGATATTAAATTGTAAGTAAATGTAGCCACTGTGGACTTCTCAGAATTGTTGGAACTTGATTTTAATTGAGGAGGTGATTTATTGTTTACTAATAAAAAGCCAAACCACTGCCTTCTGTGTTGAGAATTTAAAAAACTGAATTAACATGTTTTGTTCATGTAAACTACAGTGAAAAAATAAAATGTGTTTATGGTGTTCCTAGCATTTAGTGTGATGCTCCTTGTGGGAAATGGTAATGGTAGAGACAAGGCCTGTTTGCCCTGGGAGGAAGCCTTGGTTTGGATTAGAGAAAAAGCCCAGCCTCATTTCCCAGAGCTCACTGCTTTTCTATGCAAATGAAAAAGTGCCTGCTTGTACAGCAACACCCAAAGCCTGGAAAGTTCTCTGTGCTTTGTACCCCCCTTGACCCAACACCCCATGTCACTCCCCCAATGTACTCCTGTTGGTTTTTGCCCTGTTCTATCATTTATGCCTCTTCTCCCTGTTGGTTACACAGCACCCTTCCCTCCCACCTTCTCCCCAAATATAACCCCTGACCCGCCTCCAGTGACCCGCTTCTTGCCAAGATGCCCCTTCAGCAAAGAGGTCCTCCTGTGTGTTCCTGACCCCCTTTCCCCCCCCGCTAAGACCCCTCAGACCTGCCTACAATAAATCTCGCTGGAAAAACATCTTCCAAGGAGTCCTCTTGTATCTGGTGCAGTACGAACTACTCCATCTGAGCTCAGGTGAACGGTGAGCTGGGGGGAAGGGGAGCTGCTGCACCCTTGGAGCAGCCACCGCCCTGGCCAGCACCAGCCTGGGAAGAGCTCCCATAAAGGAGGCTTGCCTCATGCTCCCAACAGTATACATTTTAAGGTTTTACGGATACTAATATAATTAGAAATATTAATATAATTATGTAAAACATGGTATTGCAACATCTTCTTGCTGTTGAGACCCCTGATTGCAACCATTGAGGTAATTTTTTGTGAAGTCTGTCTTCAACTTGTGTGAACAGATGTGGCTCAGTGACTTTAGGGTGTTGCTGGAATAATCCATGTGATGTTAGTATTCAGACGTGTAGTGAAGCAGAGATAATTCGGGAAAATTCTAAATATTCTGTAACTCTAAAATGAAACATTGACATCAGAAGCAGCTGTTACTGAAATGTGTGGTAATACTTACATGAATTTAGTTGACATACAGCAGTTATGTTAGTTTTTGGCTGGTGCCATAAAAATTATTAGAAGTCCTTAAGACCTGGAAGATATACTTTTTTTAATGTGTTGCGGTTCCCACCATAATCTTGATAATGTAGACAAAATGTTGAAATTCTAGTTTAGAATTAATGTGGGTTTATTTTTTGCTAATTCCATATATCCTTATATTTCAAGGCATAAACTTGCTACAGCAATATTGGTGGGGGTGGCTATGTATCCTCAAAGCACCTAAGTTATGGGCTACAGAGGAAGAGGAAAAACTTTTCCTGTTTCTTCACCCTCTTGGTATTTGAACAAAATTGGAGTACTTTTCTTTGAGGTCATTTCTACAGTGATAGGGTGGGGAGGGAGTCTGCTGTAGATTTTCTTTACCTCTACCAGCTGATTTGTTGTATTGAAACCTTCTTACTTGCTCTAGTAACAGCTCAGATGAGGTCAAATCAGACTCCCAAAGTGATTTTCACCTGCAGCTGCCCATGTGCCACACACAGCTGGGAAACAGATTGTATTTACAATAAATGCAAGTCTTTATTTTGCTTTCTGTCGTACTTAACTTTTTCTGCTTATGTGTAAAGATAAAACTGAAATGAAAACACTACACTAATTCTTGGAACTGCTAAGTTGAGGAATCTGGAGACATAGTAAAGAATAGCTGGGAGGAAAACCATCTGTAAAGCAATCATATGACTGATAATAAGTTTTAGAACAGTTTTGATTTCTGTTATGTCCAATATCATGTGTTTGATGGAGCAAGCTTCTTTGGCCTTACTCATCTTGTACCAAATTTCAGTAGCTGAATTTGTTCTTCTTCTATTTGCAGACACAAAACTAGTTAAAAAATAATAATGGCTTTGTATATCTTGGTTTTAACAGTTGTAAATTGCCGCTGTGAGTTATGTACAGTCCCTGTTGATAAGCGCAACACCATCAGTACCATTTCCAACTATTTGTGAAAAACTGTTCTTAGAACTGTTCTAATATACTCTCAAAATTTTGGGAAAGAATATGCCACCACAGAGGACAGTAACTGACCTGTGCATAAACAGAACTGAAGTTTATATCAAGCTTATTTATCACTTTAAAAAACAAGATTACAAGATGAAGACAAATAACTACAAAATGTGTAAAACTGAATAGGTGTGTATGGAGAATTTTGTCCCCATTTGAACTAAAATATTAATGGGCCAGTAAAGAATGTGAGCTGATTTGCTGATGTAAAACTCCTTGAAGATAGGAGATAGCCCAAGTTTATTTCTCATTAAACTGGGAGAGAGGCTAGATTTCTTCTATAGCTTGAATTTCTGAAGACAGAAAATGGAATGTGAAGAAAAATCTTGGAAGATTGAAAAAGAATAATGTTTAAAGATACTTCTAGAATTTTTAGTGTAGTAAAGCTGTCATCGTGTATCTATTGCTGTTTGTTAGGGCTTTGTAACTGTTTTCCTTCACTACTGTAATTTGAGGCACAGCTTGTGCAAGAATATGTAGTTCCTGATCAGGTCTGAATATATTAGCTCAGTGCATTGATAGGGTAATGGAGCAGGCACCCTGTGATACCACGAATGGGTCCAAGCATGAGAAATCCATGTGACTAAAGAGGTAGAAAGCATTTTTATTTTTTGTGTTGACCAGTAAGAGCCAGGAACAATTTTTTAATACCTAAGCCAACTGAAAAACTTGAGTCTCAAAAGACTCAGTATGAGTTGACTGCTTCACAGTTTCAAAATAGACTTCTGTTTGCTACAGGCATCTTGTTTCATGGTACTACCTGATGATGGTATTCCAAAGTGTTGACTGTGTGAATTGATCTAACTGCAGAATTGATCCAGTGCTCTGGAGTGGTGTCCTCTGATGAGATTTTTGTGTGATTTTTCTTTGTCTGCAGTTACTCGTCATTTCCAAGTGGCTTGCACTCTATTTAGCTTCCATCTTGAAACATTCTTCTTTTAAGAAATTATAAAACAAGACGTTTTCTTCAAGGTATTATCAGGCTGGATGGATAAGTTTAAGATTTCATTACAAGATACAAAGAAGGTTCTTAAATCATGAAATCTTTTGAATGTAATTTCCTGCTTGTTTCAGCTTGGAAAGTATGAGTTAATATTTTTGACATAAGGCTTTTCAATGCTTATGGCAGTATGCTTTGCACAAAATGCAGTATATAATGTTTTCCTAAGTGATGTGGACATACGAATCAAATGCACAGTAAGTAAATTTGCTGTCACAACTAATCTAGGAGAAGCTGTGACCTCCCTCAAGGGTAGAGAGACTTACAGATCTGATTAAACTATGGAACAGGATAATCACCAGGCATATGAAATTTAATAAAGAGCAAGTGCTGGATTCTTCAACTGAAATGAGATAATAATACATACAAATGAGGGGATAAGAGGCAGAAGAGCAGCCCTGCAGAAAAATATCTGGGGATTTGAGTTCATGGCAAGTCAAATAGGAGTCAGCAGTGCCTTGGCAGCCAGGTGGGCCAACTGTGTCCTGGGATGCATCTCGGCAAGGGAGGGGCTTGTCCCACTCTGTTTTGAGCACCACAATATGAGAAGGACATGTTCGGCTTGGAGAAGAGAAGGCAGTGGGCAAGAGAGGCAGTGGAGTGGGAGATGCCAATGTCTTTGCTGACAAGTGAAAGGGCAGATACAATAGGAATGAGGTTGCATCCAGCGGAATTCAGTGTAGTCTGAGTTCAAAAGTTATGCTAGAGTTCCTTTTGATACCTGTTTATATCAGCCTAGGTAATGGGCACTTTGTTCATCATTTTTCTTTCCTAAGCTTCACCCTGTTTAATAGAAACAAAGGTTTATTCATATTAACTTCAGAAAACTTGGTCCATAAAGACAGAGGATAAACAGTACACATTCTCACCCAAGCATTTCATTGTTCGTGTTTTAAAGAAAAGTCAGCATCAGTTCACCTGCTGACTGGATCATGCATTGTATAAAGAAGTACTCATTTTTAAGAAACAAATTCTTTATTCTTCCACAGCTTTTTCTTAAAAAAATAAATCCAGCAAAAAGCCTGTAGGTAAGGTAAATATTAGGTTTGCATGGGGAGGAGGAGTGAGAGGCAAGGAGAGACACTCACCCTGATGGTCATGTGGTAAGAGAGTTTTATTTCCCAGGGCTACCCCTTATATACTCCCATTTGAAAGACCCAATCTGGATATTCTCATTGGTCTGAACTACACGCCCCTTTAGGTCCTGGCCTGTGAGATGCCTGCAGTCTTGGGAGATATTTGATTGGCCAAGACCCCTGTCAATCACAGTAACATCGCACCCTTCTTGTCTTTATAAAATTTTGTGAATTGCTCTCTGTCACCCATCTGCAAGGGCCCTTTGCAAACAGGTTAACAAGAGACAAGCATGGGCCAAATTTGCATTGGAGCTGCTGCATCCACTCCCAGGAACTGTTAGGGAAGACCTCAGGTGACAGGCATTACGCTTATTGGTTACAACTTATAAAAAAGAAAAACTGTTCAACCTTAACTCATTTAACCCTT
Source organism: Irena cyanogastra (assembly GCA_013397155.1). Taxonomy (NCBI): domain Eukaryota; kingdom Metazoa; phylum Chordata; class Aves; order Passeriformes; family Irenidae; genus Irena; species Irena cyanogastra. The sequence continues at coordinate 2,264 of VWZV01009865.1, read as the reverse complement.
ATAGAAAAGCCCAACTATTAAAAACAACCTGTAACCCATTTATCCCTTGAAGAAAAACCCAACACCTAGAGAACAATCTGTAAACAGAAAAATAATTTGTAAACAGAAAACCAGTTTGTAACATGAAAAACAGTTTGTAAACAAATCAAGTCCCATGAGGGAGGTGAACATCAGGATGCTTGTCTGTGGTTTTCAGTGTCCACTGAAGTGTATTTTAGGCAGCTGAATATCATAGGGTTATAATACAGTTGTATGATTTATTTAAGACTCAAAGACGGGGTATACCCTCACCTCAACCCCCTTCCCCCCCCTTTTTTTTTTGTATCATAAGTAGAAATAGAAATAACCCATGATTTCTTTAGCAGTATTAATAAGGTAGGGGGTTGCTGAGAGATCTCTTTCTCATTATGAGCAAACCTAGAGGGCCATTCCAGATGAAGCCTCCGTGCCTGTCTCAAAAGCAAAAGGGTTAGCCATTTTGCACAGAATCTTTACCAGCCAGGTTGATCAGGCCAATGACTTGGCTGGGAGAGATTCTCTACATACAAAGAAGTTTGTATTAATGTTCAGTGCAAAACAAAACGAAAATTCTTCAACACGAATAACAGTGCAAGCAATACTCCCTTCTCGCCTTGTTAGAAGTTAGAAATTTTGTTAGCAATTTAATAATTGATTTTCAGTTTTTTAAAATGATGACAGAAGTGGCAAAACTTCAGTTGGAGAATTTGCAACTGAAATTTGCCTAAGATAATTTTGCTATGAGTATCTCAGTGGACACCCCCTGGGTCTTAGCCATCCTTCTTGAAACACTGCAACAAGAATTAGCAGGAGTATTAAAAAAAATGCATAAACATACACACACTAATCCTTCCCTGATACACAGCAGTAATTGTCCGAGACAGAAATGTAAGACCTTACTGATCGTGGGCTTGTTGATTTTGGTTCTAACAAATGCAAACACCCATAATGAATATTGTACCATGTGTTCTAATGCATATTTTATAAACAATTGCACCTTGTCATAACTTTTGTATGACAGTGTCTTTATTAGACCTTTTGTAACATGAAAATCTCGATTTATCAGGAGGTAATGTGGTTGTTATGCTTTGTAAGGAAGGAAACTTAGTGACTGTTTGCCTTTTTACCATCCCTTTGCCAGCAGCTGCTGGTTTCTCACTTGTCTGAGTGACAGTGTGTCTTGACCTCAGCTGCTGTGAGACATGCAATCCGTGTGTCCGACTCCATCTCTTTAGGCAGATGCGACTGTCTCTGCCCCTGTGGCACCACACTCCCGCCTGTCTCCCCGCACTGCCTTTTCCCGAGCGAGACCTTTGCAAAGGCTTTCCCCACGCTCTGCTTCCGAGTTCTTCTCTTCGGAGAAGAGTTCCGCTCTTCGGAGGCAGGCTCAGTGGACGGGCCGCTCCCACTGGAGGTGTGGCTGTGTTCCACAGAGGCTGGATCAGGGCCGGGCCCACTCCCTCTGGAGGTGCGGCCAGGCTCCACAGAGGCGTGGCTGTGTCCTTTGGAGGCTGGATCAGGGGCGGGGCCCTACCCCGTGACCTCGGCTGGATGGGGGCTGCTGCCGGGCTGGGCGCGGGGGATGTGGGGCCGATCCCATGGACCACGTGGCACCGATTAATGGCTGCCTGGTTCCCCCCGGTCCCGAGAGGGGTTAGAGTGGCCGCCCCTCAGTCTGGTCCCCCGGAGCAGGGCAGCACGGTGTGTCTGCCCGGATCCGCGATATAATGGCCTGAAGTAGCTGCACAGTGACTACAACAATCCAGAGTGGGCAAGGGGTGTTTAAACATTGCTGGGGTTGTGTAGCCTGCCGGGGTTATGGCGGCCGCCATCTCTCCACGTGGCTGGATTTCGCAATCTGTCCCGCAGGCTCCCTGGCTAATACCGGCATCCGCTAGGGTTCCCCCATTCCCCAGGGAAACAATGCCTCTTTTTTGAAATAAGAAAATCAGTACCTTCATTACAGCGTTTTCTGGTTCTGACATCCAAGCTCCCGTGGTCCCGATTGTGATTTCACTCTGATAAAAACAGACCAGGAGATCTCCTCTTTTTTAAAAAGCTCTTACTAGGATCAGTTATCGGGAGGAGAACTCACGGACCTATGCACACCACTGCTGGTTTTACTGGGCAGCACAGAAAAGGAGGCGCAAATCGAATTTGTTGCCCACAGTGCAAAGTCGGGATGCTTTTTTCACGGGTGCTCCTAGGAAGTAAACATAGGTTATGAAGTCCAGGGCTGTCTTCCT
>VWZV01009864.1:86391-157647 GCA_013397155.1 Irena cyanogastra | reverse complement strand
AATAATAATAATAATAGTTTTTTCCATTAGATTTCTAGTCCTTTTTTTTAAAGCCAGAGCATTTTTCTGAGGTTACTTGCGGTTATGATCCTTCTCAGAAGCTGGTTATTCTGGGATAATGAAATTGAGCTCAAAGAGCAGTATAGTGAATGTCACGTACTATGGAAACAACAGGGTTTTTTACTTTTCTCACAGTCAGAGTTTTCAAACATTTGTATTTTGACCTTTTGTTCTCTTCTGTGTTACACAGTAAAATGGAAGCTCTGTGGTGTAAAGTCTTGAATAGTTTTTTCCATACTTTGGATTACTGATATGTTAAAGAGGAATTCAGTTTTCTACATAAGCTGATCAACAGCATTTAAAAGGGTTTAGCCTGAGGTCTAGTTAAGCTAAACATATAGTATGATGAAATGAGGTATAGGTGCCCCTGTAAGCTTCCTGTTCATAAAGCTAATCTTGCCTCTGCTCTAAGCAACCTGGAAGAAAAGGACCTTCATGTGTAGGAGAGGAAGACATGATAGCATACTGAGACAGTGCCAGACTACTCAGATAATTTGTCTCCTGGGCAAATCTTTTTCTTATTTAAAAAGTATGCATTGAAAGCAAGAAGTCTCTGGTTTAGGCTCTGCTGTGTGTGAGGGCTGGATAAACTTTGGATAGTACTTTATATGATTTAAGATTTTTGTATTCCTACCTGACTTGGGAATTTATCTTATTTTCCTGTAATATGACTTTCATTACCAAGACCTGAAATTTGAAAAGTAAATGGAAAAATTTTTAAAGTATTCTGGGAAATGTCATTTTGCTCACATAATATTTTTTAATTAGGAGTACCCTTATCTTTTGTGCAGAAAAAAACTAACAAAACCAACAAATGAGTAAATGGCACACTAGTTTCAGTGAGGAACACAAAATCAAGCTGGATTTTCTGACTTTACTGGGTTGCTATGGTTTCGTCAATTAAAGTCAGACCACTAATTTTGTTTACATTTTATTTTGGTTTGTTTAAGTTTCTCCTTTTCTTTGACACAATGTGGGTTTTTTTGAACTTCCTGCAGTTGTGATATTTCATTTCATACGAAGAGGATAATTTGAGAGGGGAAAGTATAGTTTGGAAATGTATTACTTTAACAGTAATACAGTATACTGACTTGGGTCAACATGCAGATGTAGTATATCAATCTACTAAAAGTCTTGAAAGTCTCCCTTTTTTATTTTTTCTAAATAGCATAGCTCTTCACTGTTGAATATTTTGTTTTCCTGAGATGCTGATCTCAGTTTACGTGGCTGGAAGTAGAATGCATCCATTGCATTCAAGTTACTGTAGGTTTTTACTGGTGACATCAGATCAGCATTTCACTCCTCTTTCTGTCTTTAGTGGCAATCCTTCACTTCAGTTGATTATCATTACAATTTTTGATTCTAGACCATTTCTCATAAAAAGGTGAGTATTTCAGGGTTTTGATAGCACTGAGTTAAGAAGCATCTGAAAGGTCACAATTTTTATTATCCAGGGTTTATTCAGTGGCACATGAGGGATCCAAATTAGTTTTGCACAGCCTCCATAAGACAGATTTTGAATTCTCTGTGCCTCCTTTTCCCCACAACCCAAATCCAAAACTCAGCACTCTCCATCTAGGGCCTAAGCTCTGCTAATCACGGTGGTGGTACTCTGATGGTCTACAGTTTTAAGTCAAACTTAGAACTTTATTGCTCTATTGAAATGTCTTGACAAAGGTCCCTTGTATAGTTAATCAACTTAATAACAAAAAAAATACCTTAAAACTCTTCCTTAAATATGAACTAGAGGTTGTTTTCTAATTCCATAGCCTACTACTGACTCAGCTCTTGTTTTGAGCTATGGGTGTTCTTAAGCTTAGTTTAATCTTGGCATTCAAGCAGTTAATATTTTCTCCTTCAAATCATGTATGAGAGCAGTTTAACTCATCTGTTTATTTAATTTCTGTGTTACTTAAGAGAAACAAAAATATTCTAACTGCCCAATTTTCTTCCTATTGTAATGGCTTTATTTACTGTGTTTCTGATGGGATAATCCTGCATTGACCCTGAACAGTTTATGTTTTGTGGAGCAAAACTCATGATTTAAGGTATGGGGGAATTATGTGTGGATAAGTACAGTTTACTTTTGGTTGTTGGCAGTGTATCTTTTTCCAGAGTTAAAGGGAAATAGTCGGAAGCACTCAAACCACAATGATGCAACACCCACAGCCAAACAGCAATCATATGAAGTGTCTCACTTCAAAGGCATCTTAAAAGAAAAGGAAAGTGATAGAGGCTTAACTGCTTTTCCTTTTGAGGTTCATTCTATCATGCAAAGGTTCCACTTTTGACCATGACTGCATCAGATTTCATTAGATGCCAGAGAATTTCTCAGCTAAAATATTGAGGTACCACCACTGCCCTATCTCATCTAGCTTAGTCTGTTTCCACACAGTCCTTCGTTTCCTCAGTGTAGTCTGGTACCAACACCAAGTAGAAACTAATCTTACCTTATTTCACATTCTTAAATATTTGAATGACTAAAGATTTCTTTTTTTTAAAGGCATCAGGTAAGGTATAATGCAAATTTTTGACACATGCCTGCCTGTGTTAAAATTTGAAGCATGAGCTTCAAATTGTTAGGTCACTTGGCATATAACTGTCTCCAGTGAGCTGTGATTTAAAAGGATTATATTTTTATGATGTAACCAGCTTTCTGGCTGTGTGAGCTAATACTCAAAATACTCCTTTCTGCTATTAAATCTTAAAGCTCTGAGTAGTCAACCAACCACTTGAAATTGCTGGCTGGTTTGTATGAGCCTGTAACCGTTGCCCTGAGCTCTGTGCTGTTCTATTTACAAAGAGATACTTGGCAAATAGGCTCTGTAGGGAGCAGAACTACCTAAAAAAATTAATATGACCAGGAAATGTTGGTTCAAATCTGGTGTGAACCTTCATGACAGTGATGGGAGAGGTGAACAGCTGCATGGCGAGTTGATGGAGGGGACCTGCCTGGAGCGTGGTGGGGTCTGCAGGGAGGACATGAGGCTCTACAGTGAGGTACAACTCCCAGAGCTGGAGGTTTGTGATGGAAGTAGAGTGAAGCCCCCATAATCCAAAAGAAAATGGCTGGTGACATTGTATGCCAGTTAAGCACCCACAAGTCTGTGGGCTCAGATAGGGTGCAGCCAAGAGCAATGAGAAAGCTGGCCAAAAGAGCTTCCCAAGTCACTTTTGGTTATTTCCCAGCAGTCCTGGTTAACTGGAGAAGTCCCAGAATTGCCAGAAGGTAATTAGCAAATGTAACACTCGCCCACAAGAAGGGTTGAAAAGATGATCTGGGAAGCTAAAGGCCTGTCACACTGACCTTGGTACCAGGGGAAGTCATGGAGCAGATCATCCTGAGTGCCATCATACAGCATGTGCAGGACAAGCAGGGGATCAAGCCAGTGGGGGTTTGTGAAAGGCAGGTCCTGCCTGAGCACCCTAATCTCCTTCTATGGCAAAGTGACTTGCTTGGAAGATGAGGGAAAAGCTGTGGTTGTTTTCAGTAAAGGCTTTTACACCATCTTCCACAACAGTCTCTTGGAGAAATTGAGTCTTTTTTTGGATGGAACAGATGCACTTTTCACTGGATTAAACACTGGCTGGATGGCTGGGCCAAGAAAGTGGTAGAGGATGGAACTAAATCAGTTGATGGCCAGTAATATTCCCCAGGACTCAGTATTGGGGTTGGTCTTGTTTTATATATTTTGTCAATGGTTTGGATGAGAGGATTTAGTGCATCCTCAGTAAGTTCCACCAAATTAGATGGAAGTGTTTTTCTTCTGGAGGGTAGGAAGGCTCTGCAGAGAGATCTTGACAGGCTGGATCAGTGGGCTGAGGACGATTGCATGAGGTTCAGTAAAGCAAAGTGGAGTACTGCACTTGTATTGCAATGACCCCCTGCATCCATAGGCTTGGGGAAAAGTGGCTTGAGAACTGCTTAGCAGAAAGAGATTTGGGGTTGCTAGTTTACAGCTGGCCAGCTGCGTGCCCATGTGGCCAAGAAGGCCAGTGACATCTTGGCCTGTATCAGGAATAGTGTCCAGCAGGACCAGAGAAGTGATTTCCTCCCTGCACTCTGCACTGGTGACACCACACCTTAAGTGCTCTGTTCAGTCCTGGGCCTCTCACAAGGAAGACAGTGAGGTTTTGGAGGATGTTCAGAGAAGGGCAGTGAAGCTGGTGAAGGGTCTGGAGCACAAGTCTTATGAGGAGCAGCTGAGGGAGCTGGGAGTGTTTAGCCGGGAGAAAAGGAGGCTCGGGGGGGGAACCTCACTGCTCTCTAAAACTGAATAGAGGTTGTAGCCAGGGGGGGGCCAGTCTCTCCTCTCATATCTCAAGTGAAAGGATGAGAGGAAATGGCCTTAAGTTGTGCCTGGGGAGGGTCAGGCTAGATATTAGAAAAAAATTTACACTGAAGCAGTTGTTAGGTGTTGGAATAAGTTCTCCAGGGATGTGGTGAAGTCACTGTCTCTTGAAGTGTTCAAGGAGTGTCTGGATATGGCACTTGGGGTTTTGATTTATGAGTGATTTAGGTTGGTGTTAGGTTGATGGTTGGACTAGATGATTTTAAAAGTCTATTCCAACCTTGATGAGTCTGTGATTCTGTGCCACTGCTATGGCTTCAGAGCAGCTGATCCTCCGAAGAGGACTCAGTGTCTTAAACCTACAATAGTTTACTTGGGCTTTTGAATTTAGTAATTTCAATTTTATTACTCCATTGTCTGGCTACATGAGCATATTTTAGTCTCCCAGTGGGAATTTTTGCTCTAGAGGGAGGAAGTCTTGCAAGTTATTTTTCAAGGCTCTGCAGATCACATTGATTTCTTACACACCCTCTTCTATTCCTCTCCTCATCCAGATTTAATTAATAATTATCTAGCCACAGTTCATCATACTGCTTTAATTTTGCCTCAATTTGTAATAATTTCTTATCAAAATGAATCTTCACAGGAACCTACAGTAGAAATAGTAATATCTGAAAAAAATAATCTCAAACACGTAACCCAGGAGCTACTTAATGTGCAAATTTGCCCATAAAAATTACAGTGAAAGCATTTGTGTTGCTAGTAAAATGTCAGTGAAAGATACAGCTGTTTCACAGCTAACAAAAGAGAAAAGCTTACTAATTAAAGGTGATGCTACTGGCTCAGCAATAGCATTTCATTCATTGCTCTAGTTCTTATTAACCTATAATTTTATGTTTATTTTAAAGGTCTATAATAGGACTAATAAACACGGACTTCATTTGGTTCACAGCATTTGGCTATGCCAAAGAATATGTATTCTGTTTCTCACCTCACTTGTTGCTGTCCTCCTTTTCCAAACAAAGCCATGTTTAAGGACAGCAGTCTTGCCTGCTGTCAGTGTGAGCAGTGGAACGCCTCCAGGAGAACATGCCCAGACGGGAGAACGTTCTCAGGTATCTGGCTGGTTCCCAGGAGGTTGTCTCACGCCAGCTGTACAGTTACATTTAATCCATAATATTATATTTACTCTCCTTCTATACTTTTTTTCCTAATAGTAAAGAGACAAAGGAGGAAATGAATTTATGTGAAATGTTTCAATGCAGAAATTAGCCTAATCAAGAAATTCAAAAGAAACTGCAAGGCAGTACATTTTAAACATCTTTGTTTCTTTTAACAAGGTCTCTGCAGAAAATTCATGTGAGTATTAAGAAAAGATACTTACTCTCTTTTAAAGACAGTCTAAAGTTTACAGTGAAAATAGCAAAGACCCTTTTAAAACAGCTCCAAGTACATGACTGTGGGATACTGAGGTAGTGTCTGTGCCCAATATAAAATCCTACAATAAGCAGAATGAAACTTCGATCACGCTGGAACCTAAAAGGAATTAAAGAATTTGTCTCATTCAACAAACTTTGATGCTGTATTCTTAAAACTACAAGCTTCAAGAAATGCTTTTAAAAAAATCTTGAAATACTGTCCTGGGATAGTGAAGACATAGGAGAGGCATCTCATAATAAGTTGGGGCAACTGAATTGTCGCTCTTGGGTAAGCAGTAGAAAAAAAAACTATATAAGTGCGGAAGATTGATTTAGAATAACCTCAATGTTTTCTGCCAGAATGCCTGCAATTATTATCATCTTGCAATCTAAAAGCTGTCAAGAAAAACTCATATTAACTGAAAGGAAAAGGTGAAAACCTTTTAGTGTGCCAGAGCTGTAATCATAACGAAAAATGACACCTGAATCTTATCGTGACAGTGAGTGGGAGTCACATAATACGACACTATTTTCTGAAAGGCACATGGTATGGGGCTTCTCCTTTATAATCTGATAGAGTACATTGAATAAAAACATGCCGTGGATTTGTAACGCTGTTCCTTTCAAAATGGATATCTTGCTTTGCTGTGTTTTCATACTTGGATACAAGTTCTCCTTGATTATGTGGCAGAAACAGCTCTTATGTTTAATCTCTGGACAGGGAAAAATAAATATTTTCATTTCAGATTGAATGTATATCTGCAGCTATATTTTCAAGAGGGAATGGCAATGGTTAGGCATTTATTCTTTGTGTTTAGTCACCTGGAGAAGTATTCCAGTTTTCAAATAAAATGAGCACTTCAATAATTGTGAGTTTGATGGGATTTTCAATTCCCAGCAATTATGAAAATATCCTGTACTTACAATAAATCACCCTAGAAATTTTGTGTTTTTCATCAAACAGTGACTTTTTGAAATGCAGACTTATGAGGCTCAGGCTTGTGAAAAATTAAGCCAGTGCAAGCCTTCCCACTTACTAACATTTTGAATAACTTAATGTGTAATACAGTAATAACATCAGTCATTACTCAGCTGAATAATGACTGAAAGTGTCAAGCAATAAGCCTAATTTACTTGTCAAGGAAAATGAACAAGATGTAGTCAAAATTGTTGACACTGATCTCACGTCAGTAAGCATATTTTTCTGAAGAAAATATTTTTGTGTTGGCCTGCAAAAGGCTTTTTTGCGTAACCCCCTGCAAAAGGGCAAAAAATTTTCTCCTCAAGGGCTTTCAGTTGTGGAGACCTAGAGGTTGTAGTCAAACAAGGTAGAACACCATGTATTTAAAACCACTGAGGTAGTCTTGTGTGCGCTACCATGCAATATATTTAGCCTGCTGCAAAAAAAAATCACTTTATATACTTCTTTTGAGACAAAGGCTGTCTCCGATAATCAGAGAATCCATTCAATGCTCATGTTTTCTGAATAGCAGCATAGCTTATCTGAGACCAGTAGAACTGATAACCAATACAAGAGGCAAAGTCAGTGCTGCACATCTCACTAAGGTTGACTTTTTTTTACAAGGTAAAATATCATTATTGAAAATAGTTTCTGACTGAGGCACAAAGGTAATGCCAGGTTTTGTACTCCTAATCATAGCGGATCAAAGACATGATTAATTTTACATGCTCTGTCTTGGTAAGGGAGCGCTGCAACCTTGGTGCAGCCACAGACTGAGGATGTCATACATGTTGTTGTTAATATGGAGAACCTGCAAGCAGAGGTGAGCTTGGAAAGACTCAGTGCTTAGTATTGTTAATTGTTTGCATCACAGCAGTTTATAGGTGTGTAGTCTGGGATACCAGTGTTCTGGGCACTGCAGAAATACAGAACAACGAGCTGATGCCTGCAAAATTCGCAGTCTAGCTCATTGCAAAGCCACTCGGACAATGGGTGGACAGATGCCATCAACTGGAGAGGCAGTGAAAGTTCCTGCCAATTCCTCAAAGTGCTTCAGTCTGCCAGCATGTGTCACCTTCATTTCACACTGGCTGAGCTTAAGGCAGCTGGCTTTCTTCCAGGTCCTTCTTTGCATCAGGTATTTAGACTGCAGAGAATGCATTTTTCTGGGCTCAGTGAAGAGATGAAGAATACTCTTGTTCACAGGGATGACATTGTATATGATACTATCTCAGTGTTTTTCAAATAGATGGTGTTATTCCTTGGTTAAGTACAGCTTATAGGCCTCCACAACTGAGAGCCCTCAAGAAAGAAATGAAATGACCCCATATAAACATATGGGAATTCTTTCAAAGGATTCAAAATGCTTCACAGGATTCCGAAATCCGCTTCTCTCTAGCTCAGTAGGAGTGCTACTGTTCGTAGATTCCTGATGTTAGCATATGGCAAAAATCCATGACTAATTTTGGGAAATAAATTAGTCACAAATTTTGCCCTTTATGTTTGTGAAGTTCTTGAATTTTCTTGCTATCTAGAAATGTTTTCTGGTAAAGCTTTTTTCTCTGTAAGTCACCCACAAGCAACTCATTGTAAATATTCCTAAAGTACAATCCATGACCTGCTGAACCCTGATCCTGCAAACACTTACTTGCATTCTTCTTGTGATTAGTTCAATTAAAATCAAAGAAACTTTTACATGTGGTTGTAAAGTTAAGCCCAGGCATAAGTGTCTGTAGGACGAAGGTTTAGGTTGTTCCATAACCCTTGATGTTCTATGTGCTATGTAGTCTTTGATTGTTAAATGAGATACAGTCAGTCAGAACCAGTGCAAGTCAGGGGTTTTCAGTCCCAGAGTATTACTCCTGTTCTCTAACTGGAGAGTTATAGAATGTGTCTTCATGAGTCTGAGGTTTGGGTCCTTTGAGTACATAATCCAGATTTGCTGGTAGCAATCCAATTTAAAATTAGCTTTGGAACACAGTTCAGTGCAAAGCAAAGGTCATTTAATCAAATTAATTTAAGAAGCAGAGTGAATATTCACCAGCTTCTTTTATGGCTTCTTAATCACTGCAGACCCTTCTGTGCTGTGAACTTTATAATGGGGAAAAGTACTGATAAGTGAATTCCTAGGCTTTGTAGCCAGCCACAGTTACAATGGAAAATGTCTACTAGAGCTGAGCAGCAGATTTGTTCGCAGAAAATAAACCTAGAGTTTGAAAAATTCACCTAGCTCACTGAAGAGAAAAGCAGAATCTAGGAATAGCTGTTGACCAGCACATTTAGCTACATAGTTAGCTAGTAGTAGCAGTAGTAGTAGTAGTAGCTAGTTATAGTATTTTGTCTACTATACATCTGATGGTGAAAAGAATAGACAGCTATGGATAAATATGGATTTAACTCATAAATTGCATTTGGAATTTGGCTCTACAATCTCACTTCTTATTATTGCTGTGTCTCTCATTTTCATCAAGCAGGAAGGCATCATAAAGAACTCCTTTAGTTGTGCACCTATGTGTGCATCTAAATATAATCATCAATAATCAACAGAGTTACTCTTTCATGTATGCTGGAAATATCCATATTGTAATTTCAGTTCAGAGAAGTAATACTGAAATGGTCACAAAACAATATCTCTGAACCACTGAAAATAAAAGATTGCTGTCTTTTCATTAGGATATTTAGCACATATTTCTACCCTCTGAAATTTTTCAGTATATCTGGTGCTTGTCCTTTAGGCTTTGAATGCAGAAAGTTAATTTGGAGTTATTTAGAGAAGGATTTTATTCGTTAGAATTTTTGTCTCTTCTCTGAGATCTGTATAGCTGAATTCACACTATCAAAGAAAGAGCTAGAAGGATGCAAAAATATTCCTAATAAAATGTTCTTAAACTCTCTGAAATATTTATACAAGAGAGTTTTGGATTCTTTATTCCCAAAATAACATGTACTTGTACAGGGTTTAGGAAGGTGCATTGGAGTATAGTAATTTCTACTGGTGCTTTTTGGGGTTATGTGTGCTAGTGATTTCATCACACAGGAATATGTTTCTGATTTATGTAGATTAAAAGTGTTTATATGACAGCTAATATAGCCCTAAATTTAAGTCTGTATTTATACTAAAATTCACATTTACAGACAGAGATCCTCTTATGCCTCTCAACTCACACTCATAGGAAAGGATCATAAACAGGTTCTACTTATAAATGTATTCCATATATATTCTCAGTAGTTTTCTCATGTTTTGAAACTAATCAAAGCCATTCTGTGAGCTGTATCCTATCTCTGCTGTTTGTAATGACTTACTGTGATGCACCTTAGAGAAAGAAATTACAGTTTTACTTAGCCTCACTCAAGTTGACTGTACTATGCAAGTATAAGAACAGTGATTTTGTTATGAGAAATTTAAAATTCATTGTGTTATTGTATTAAGAATAAAAAAGTAAAAACATATTTTGTATGTAAATACAAAAGAAAATACATATTTTCGATAGTTGATATCATCCAGATGATTATATAGATAACTTCTTGGAAGTAGTTTTGTAGTTGTATGCTAGGCAGTTACTTGCTCTAAAGAAGAATTTTATTTTATTTAATCTCTGAAACTGTTGTTCAAATTCTTCTTCTAATTCATTGCTTTGAATTGAAAATAGTCTCACTGTAACAAGTTCTCTTAGAGTGCAAAATGGTATAAAGGAACCCAACAGCTAGGACAGGATACCTACAAAGTGCTCACAAAAGAGAACTCTGATACTAGTATTTTTCTTGCTTTTATTTCACAGAAGGAAAGGGCAAGGGAGATTCAGTCGCAAGTGTCATTAGAAGGTTTCAAGGAGTGTCAGTATTTCAATCCAGGTATCTCTCATAAATACTGGCATCCTGGGGAGGGATGCTGGGACCTGGAGGGAAGATGTCACATCCTCTTATCTCCAAGTGTTTGAGTGGAAATTCATTCTTCTGCTACAGCTCTCCTACTCTGGAGCAAAACAGCTCAAACTCCAGTCTCCAGTGGGGCTGCAGGACATGAGGCTGGGCTGACACCATCTGTGTGCACACTGTGCTGAGATGAGTTGAGACTCCCATGCTCCATGCTCCTTGCAGGCATGGCAGAGGCCAGCTTGCACAGGCATGAGTGTGGGCTGGGGGTGAGATGTGATGAATGAGCTCTTGTTGTATTTTCCTGTCAGTGAGACTTAGCAGGGGTTTTGAACTATTCCCCTACCAGAAGTGGGATGAACTGCTCTGACCAGCCCACTTTTCCTGTAGGCACATGTATTTGTCTGCATTTTTTTACCTAGAGCTGGTTCTGTGACACATTCCTCCGAGGGAGGAGAGTTGCTCTCTGCTGTGTCAGTGAGCTCATCAGCCACGGGTGATGTTAGGCTCACTGCATGTATGATGTGACTCCTTGAGCATGTCCACACTCCCCACTTCTCAATGATTTCTATGTGTCTTAAAGCTACTGAGTGGTAGTTTACCAGGTATAGCACTAGAAATGGCCACATTTTTCAGCACTTTGCTCTGCACACTTATCTTTCAGATTTGTGATGCAGACCTATTTTTAAAAAATGGAGTGTACTTAAGCATGAGAGAACATTTTATTTTACAGCCCTTAAAACTGTCTCTCAGCATCTTTTGTTTTAGAAAAGCAAGAAGATTGCTTCTGAAAAAAATGTGATTGCTGCATTGTATGCTATATATATATCAAAGGACTACTTTCTGTATACAATATGAATTTTTTACAGCTGGAAAGCCAGGACACTTAGTTAATTAGGAGCTCTTGGTAAATATCTCCCTTTCTCCTTAGTAATTCATCTGGATTCAAGTTTTCCTATCAGCTTTGTGCAAAGGATAGTTCAGTGTAATTAGGACACCAGCTGGACTGTAGAAGTTGGGGTCATCTAATCTTCATAAACAGCACCAACAGGGAGTTCATGCTCTGGGTGTTACTGACATTACCGTATAAATTTGAACCAAAGTAATGGATAAAAATAATTAATATTAGATATACAACTGTAATGTCCAATTTTGAAAGGAATAATTATTCTCTGAACTTAGTCTGGTTCTGACTGAATCAAAGGAAGCTAGTCTCTTTTACATAAAAATACTTTGTCCTCTGAATTCCTTAAGTTTTACTAATTTTTCCATGAAACTTTCCTATTGCAAGCTGGACTAATTTTAATTTTTCTTTGCAAACACTAAAATGCCAATCTGTTACGAGCTGTTTGAAATCACGTTTTCTATTTCAACTGTCCACTTGCTTGGACACAATGCTGATTTCATCTTTTGTCTGCTCTGTTTCTTTTGCCCTTGTTCCTCCTTCTTGATTAAAAAAAGGAAGGCAAACAGAGCTGCAACATCTGTGTCTCACATGTTTACAAGTCTATTTCATTAGTTCTATGAGCTCTCCAGGATTTAGTCTAGCATTTTGTTCACTATGTTAATTGTCAATAGGAAAAGTTTAATCCACTAGGGATTACAAAAAAAAAATCACTTACTTGAACTTCATATAAAAAATAAATTTCTTTAAACAGGTATTTTGACCCCTGCATTAACAGGGTACACAGTTCTCTTGGAGCTGAGCTCATGATTCCAGGCATGCATCACACAGTGTTATTGCAAACTTGGCAGCTAAATCGAGGAAAGAGATTAATGTGCAGTGCGGTGGCTGGACATGTAAGGTCCAGGAATCGGGCTTTAATTTAGAGTTCCCCCTATGGCTTGGTGAAAAAGAAGGCACACGGCTGTGGTACTGGCATTTCCGATGTTTAGAAAAACAGGGCTTGCTCTTCATCCTGAGTTGTTTTTACTTTTGAAGTTCATTAATTTCCCTGACACGGGCAGGTGGCTTGGTTGAAGTAGGGTTATTTGGGAAAGCAGGATTCTTCTGGGAGAGTGAAAACTGTATGGTTTATTCTACAGTGAAACCTTGTTTTGTCAAATTCCTTAGCTGCCTGAGATTTAAGCTTGGAGGCCTAGCTAAGTGTTCAGCTGAATGCTTTGTTGTTGCTAGCTCTCCTTCATATCTGGCTGTGGGGCATCTTGCAGACAGGCTTCACTTGATAGTCACTTTGTGTGGAAGGCAGCAAGGGGAGGAGGAATGTGAACAGATATAAACTGCTCTGATTTTTTACAATCCACCCAAGGAAAGTTGCCCTGGGAAGCAGGTCAGAAAACTCTAGTTTAATATGAAAGGAGAGGCATGCATTTCTTATCATTACACTGTTACCTGAATGAATCTATTAAACCTGAACTCTTCATTTGAAATCAAACATGGTTATCTGGAGGGAGAGTGAAAAAAAAACCAAAACAGATTAGACCCACTGGCTCTTACCCTAATTTTAATTATATAGGTGATATACAAAAGGTGAGCTCGTTGTGGGGTACAGTGAATGTCTTGAGGCTGAAGTTTTTCATTTTTCTGCAATGAATTTCAGAAGATGTTCAAGTGGCTAGAAAGAGAAGAGTGCCTTCTGTGCCTTATATCTTAGATGGAACTGATAGGTTGGCTAATGTTGGCTGACTGTTTTCAGTCCTAACATTAGGAAAGGAATACATTAAAAAAAAAAAGTATTTCTCTACAAATGAATTTTATAATTTTTTATTAAAGTTAGGATTCATACCATGTACACAGGCTCAAGTCAAGCTCCCTCTCACATATTTTTTTCTCTCTCAGATGTTTAGCTTCAGAACTTTTGCTTACTAACATTTGTAGTTTGGAGACAGGTAGGAATTAATTAGACAAGAAAATTAATAATTAATTAAATTAATTAATTATTAATTTTCTTGTTGCCAACCCAAAATTTGTACTTCAACAGCAGAAGACTAATTCCCCAAGTCCAAGTTTTCTTCTTAGTGATTGATCTCTGTTTACAGATAAAGCAGAACACTGTAATACAGGGCAGATAAAGTGAGGATATTCTATACTCATTATATTTTCAGTAGAGTCAACAGATAAATGCCTGTCATAAAAGAAGAGCAATTTATTCTTAAAATGGGTTTTGATAGCTAGGCATTTGTATTCTTCTTCATTGTTTCCTGGTAAACATTTCAAAACGTATCAGCATAATTAATGGAATCTCTCAAATACTTGAGAGATGGAAGGTGATCCTTTTCATGCAGAAAAAACAGAAAACAGATTAAATAAAGTTCACTAAAATATGATTCTAAAATTTGAATTTGGAACTCCTTTCCCCTTTCCTTGATAGATGTTTTTATCTTCAAACATTCATGACATTCATATATCAAATCGATTCTGCCCCATCTGAACAACCCAAGATGCACTTCATATTATAGACAAACCTAGGTGCTTTACTAAATTGAGTCATAGTTTGTTGATGTTTTTGAAGGTACTGTGTGAGAGACCTGAGTTCCCTTTCTATTCAAAATTTAGTCAATTGAATGAAACCTTTCTCATGAAAGTGAAAAAAAAAGTGACAGAAATTAAGGTTGTGCTCTGTGTTGTGAATGGAAATTGTCAGGTTGAGATAGAACCACTGAAGTACCCTATGCTTTTTGTTGCCTCTATAAATAATGTTTCCTTTTTCTCCTGTTTTATTTTTTTTCACTCTTTTCCATGACATCTGAGTATATGATTCCCTCCAGCTGCCCTATTTTTTCCAGTGTGCTCTGAATTCAACTTTATGCCACTGGAAGTTGTATTATCTACTCTTTTCATGTCCTCTAAGTGAAATACTCAGATCAAATAATAGAGAGGTTAAATGCTCAGTTTTAAATGGAATGGATTGAAAGTTAGAAAACAAAATCCAACAGACTTCATGTGTTTTTATATCAAACAACAGGCTTCTCTTTTGTATTTGCTGAAAAAATAGTGGCTTACAGTATAGAAGAATGATAAAGTGCTGCTTAATTATCCATTCACACAACTCTGTTGTTTGGTGAGGCAAAAAGCCTCAAGACCAAAACATGCAAGGCAAAAAACCTTTTTACTGAGAATTTGACTCTTCAGACTATGAAGTCTTTGTCCAGCAAAGCATTAAAGTCCATGCTTTTCTTTAAGCTCATGAGTTAATTTGATCTAGTAAGAAGACTCTGTTGACACACTTGCCAGGCTTTTTGGAAGATGCTGGTTGCATTTCTTTATGCCATGAAGGATGAAGCCCTGACTTAAAGAACATGCTGTCCAGTTCTGATGCTATTGTTATTCTGCTGAAGAAAATGTTTTAATGTAGCAATAGGAATGGTTTCTGACATTTTCTTTGTTCTGAGGGTTTGCCCACAGCAAAAGGAACCCTTCTGTGGACACACAATAGCTTGATGATTAGAGTACTCAGATGAAGAGGAAAGAGCATAGGTTCAAATCCTTGATCCAAACCAGACAGAGCAGGGAATTGAACGTAACTCTCTAGTGTCAGAGATTAGGGTATTCCACTGGGATAACAGCAAGCCAGTTTTCAACTCCCTGCTCTGTCTGGTTTGGATCAGGGAGTTGAGCCTCAGTCTCCTCCATCTCAGCTGTGTGCCCTCATCACCAAGCTATTTGGCCAAGGTGGGATAGGATGTTTTGCTCTTAAAAAAATTAAAGAGGCATTAAAAAGCTCATTTTGCTTTACTCATTTACCAGAGTAAAATATAAACTACCCACTCCTGACTATTTCCACATGATAGAATTGTTTCCTGCCAGGCTGAGAGAGAGCTACTTTGTGGTCACATACCTAAAGCACCAGAAGCAATAGGAAGATATAAAACCCTTCTGTCCCTGCAAATGCAGCTAAAGATGCAGAGATTCAGCCATGTTATCCACATGGCTTTGGCAGAAGCAGAGAAAACAAAACCACCAGAAGCCAGTTCATGTGTATGCCAGAGCTATCTCAGTGAATCAAGTTTTGTTTGGAGGAGAATGGGGGTGGAAGATTAATATTCTGTCAGTGCTGTTGGAGGTGTCTGTGTCAGTGCGCAGGCTGTGAGTTTGCTTGGAACTTCAAGCAGCTTTTTTCTCCACTGGTTCCCATGTCTCTCTTCTCTCCTTTGATTTTCTACCTGGTTCTCTCCAATCTCCACGCTTTTCTCCTCCTTTCACTGCCCTTACCATATATTCATGTGCTTTCCACAAAAATAATTCTGGCTTAAGCTCTGGTCTTTGCAATGGCACACATAATTGAAACTTGTAAAATCCTCTGCGAACGTGCTTATATCAGTTGATAGAAATGGATGGGTTGTAACTGTTTGCCTTTTTCTTGTAATCCACACATACGTGTTGAATTTCTTGATCTAGCCCTAGGCATTTTTAAAGGTTTAAGTGTTTGGGGTTTTTTTTTTCTGCGCATTACATTCTCTTTTCCCTGCTGATTTTAACCAGCAGTAGAACACCAAGTGATTTTTGACAATCTAGGATGTGAACCCTTTTATAGCCATCTGCATAGGGCTTGTTTACCTCAGTCGTGCAAACTTCATAGGCTGAAAGTCTGCATGTGTTGGAATTCACAGTATTGAGTATCTGCAGGTATGGAGCATGGACTTCTACCTTTGAATAAGAGTTTTTTGCATTCATTCACTTGTAATGGAAAATGACCACTGTATACTAAATCAGCATTAGAGTATGCATATTTATACCAAAGAATTATTACCGGTAGAGTTAGAATGGAAATGTGGGGTGTATGAATTATGGAATAATTATTTCAGTTGCATTCACCAACAGGCAAGCATTGTTGCAAAATGCATGGTTGAAAGTCAGGTTAGTATGCATGCCCAAGAAGGACTCAGTTTTGCTGGGTCTGAGCATTTGGGATGCTGCTGTTGTACACTCAGATTGTATTTTCCCCTATCCCATTCGATACCCAGGGCACAAAGTTATAATGCGATGTCTTGTTTTCATGTGTTTCTATTGCTATGTTATCAACAAATGAGACTCCATGGCTTGCTGCAGAAACTGTACACACACACACTGCCGCAGCTGTCTACACATGCTCAGTCTTGCAGCATGCCATGCCATGTTGGCCTGTGTATAAAGTGGGGTCATGTTTGTGTGTAGACCATGCCTGGTGTCTGGAGGAAATGATAGCATATTTCTCTCTCTCTCTTTGTTTCCTGTGGAGTCCCATAGTCAATAAGCCTGACTGGTTTTCACATTTCAGTAACTTCTCTCCTCAGCCCTTTTGGATATTACCTCTTAATACCAAAAGTCAGGTGACTCTGTGGAACCTGGTTAGCATTACATTTCATGACATCTGCTGAAGTTGACAGGGTGGGCTTCTGCACAAATGATAGGAAATCCAGTCCTTGGCATGCCTGTGGGATATCCTTAGCTGGGTACCTGACTGAGTGCTGGATGTGCACAGGGGAAAGAGACCACACTGTACCCAGTGAAACTCACCTACAGTGTAGTGGTCCAGTGAGGAGCATATCCTCATAATCCTTGATGTGGTGTTATCATGGATTTGGATCTTCCCGCTGTAAAGCAACCCAAGGCACTTTGTAATCAAACCACACACTATAAACTGTTTTACATGAAGTCAGCTGCATTGCATCCTTCCTGGCAGGCACTTTAGAACCATAATTACATTAATCTTCATCCTTAATTTGCTCCATTGTGCTTCTGTCATTGCAGGATCTCTGCTACCAAGAGGGATGTGTTCATTTCCTCAGCGTTTACTGTAAATTGCAAATTAAGGGTGGCATGGTTAACTCTCGATTGCCTGCTTTTTGTGGGATTAAATCCAGTTCATCATTACTTGAGCATTTAATTTATCATTGTTTAATGAGGTACAAAGCACTATATTGGATTTGGAGGATCTGTTCCAAATAGAGACCTATTTTCAAAGAAAGTTGATCTGAGAACCTGCTGTAGCTACAGAGACCTCTGTCAACCCTGGAGAAGTGAGCTGGGTCATGTTGAATTCAGAATGGACCGTCATCTTTACTTTAAATAAATAGTGTCTAATTATTAAAGCCTGGGCCTATTCAGTCTGACATAGTATGCCCACCTCCTTCAGCAGGACCTAGGGGCATTTCATTCTTGTGTAGTTTCATACCTTGTAAGAGTTTCATATTGAATTGTAAGTTGTATTTATGGTTTTTTGTATTAGTCATCTTACAGATTTTTGTCTAGCAAAGGATGATCCGGTGAGATTTGAAATTATATTTGCAGAGGAAATCTATCATGTTTAGTGGAAAGTGTCCAGAAAGGTAACACAACTACAGATCCCAAATTAAAAACTGCATAAAGAGAAAGGGAGATTTTTATGGTGCCAGGTTTCCAAAGACTGTTTCATTCCATAGTGTTCAAGTAATGCTTTAGCGGTACTTGCTGACTCTTGTTACATTTCAGTTACTTCCAGGATTTCCATTTTATAAACTTCTTTTAATCACTGCTGTAGAAATCCATGCTGATTCAATCAATTCAGTATATAGTTAATGTTCAAAAAAATAGCCATGCCTGCCTGCCATTAATTCTAGCCTTCCTCTGTATTGGCTATCCAGTTTCTAAATCTGTCACTTCCCAGTTATGGAAGGGAGGGAGAAAAAAGTAATCAGGTAAAACTGCTGAAAATTTTTCTCTTAATGCAAGTTCAGTACTCATAGATATAAGCAAAATGAAGCAAGGGTAAAGACTGATATTTTACATGACTGCTTGCAATATTGCTAGATCTTCTGCTCCTTTCTGCTCCTCCCTTTCCCATCTTTTTTTCCATCTCATCCTTTACCATCCAACAATATGCTTTGGGCCCTGGTAGCACTGACTTAGTTCTGCTTTTGGTGGTTCTGCCACTGCTTTTATTTCCAGATTCAATAGATACCAAGTCACTGCATCTGTGAAATGCGTCATTTTTGTGCTACAGGTTGGCGCTGCTCTGTACTATCTATATTTGTTCTTTTTTTAAAACAAAGCAGAACAAAACAATCCCCAAAACAAGGAATACACAGTGTTTCAAAGGTGTGTTAGAAAAGATCCATCATGTACAAAAAGGTATCTTTATGGAGTGCTGATCTTCCATCTCCATCCATCCTGTGTTATATATGATTGCACAGGAATCACAGACAGGCATGAAGGTTCCACTCTGTGCACAGGGACTCTTGGAAAATTGCTCTAATAGGAATGCATGCTGCTGGCCCAACAGCTCTGAATTTCCTTTTTCTGATTTAATGACCATTGGTTCTTAGGGTCTGAATAAAAACCTTTTTTGCGGCTTTAGATCATAGTGGATGCTTTGAGGATTTTCAGCTTATGCTTCCAGTGGTAAAAGTCTCAGTAAGAGACAGCCAGGAAAGTTAAAATCAACATCAGTTTGTAGAAAAGGCTGTTTTTCATGAAGGTTTCCAAGGAGCAGGCTGCTTAGATTAATTAAGTAATGTAAAAAACATCTCCACTAAGTCAAGTCCCCATAGTTCAATTTTTCCATCAAGAGACCAGAATTATGCACCTTATTTCTGAGGTCATTTCCATAATTACAACAACACACATTCTTTGTAATAGCTTTTCCTTTTTAATGGATATTTTAATGGAGGTAATTAAATATGTTTTCTTTCATACCCTCCTCCTGAGAGGAAACATAATAACATGATGAAAATACAAGTAAATGGGAAGTAATAAATGTCTGCTAAAAAAACCTGCATTTTTACTCTCTAAGCAGTATTGGTTGCTAATTGTTAAGACTCTCAGAGTGATAATGGGGAGATTCAGATGCCTGTCACATATAAAATTGGATTCCAAAATATTTCAGTTTAATAAGCCTATTCCTAAAAGTGTTACTGCAGTCAGAGTTACTGGCTGTTTATCTCAGGTCCAGGCAGTCATGAAATATGGTACATAAAGCAGAAGTATAATGTTTTGAAAATCAGATCTAGTTGCTTTTCTCATCTACACATTTTTGGGCACCTTTCTAATTTTTAAACACTTCTCTCTGTGTCCTAATCAGTGGGATGATTGACTTCTGTCAGTGTGCCAACACTTCAGTGAAATGCATTGTGTTTTTTCCACTAGAGCTCGACCCACGTGGCTGTGTTGCAGGCTGAGCTCAACCTGAGGGGACGAGCCCCTAAAGGCTACAGCTTGGCATTGGCACAGGCTGTGAACCTAAGTGTTCAGAATGTCAGATCCTTCTCAGCATACTGAGACGTCTTAGGCCTCCAAAAGTGAAGTAGATATTGTAGGCATTGACTGCCAAATAGAAATGTCAGTTTTCTTGTATCCAGTCAAGCAGCAAAGAGGCAAAACTCCGTACTACCTGAATTTTTGGACCTTTTTCCTATTTGCAGTCAAACCTAGAAAGGTAAAGTTCTACAAGAGAATGTTTAAGAATGGCAAATAAGATCCAAAGACTTTCTCAAGTTCAGCATTGATTTTTGGCTGGATGGCCTCTGGAAGGATTGACGTGTTTCAACTGATTCATTGCTCCCTGTTGTCACAGTGACATCTCAGAGCTGTTAGCAACAAGAAATTCGCTTCTCAAAAGCCTTTCAAACATTAATGGAGGGAAAACCAAACTAAAAAGTGGTAATCAGAAGTTAGCCATTTCCCATTGCCTGTCTTATGCTTTGATGTTCTGATGCAATTTTCTTTTTCTTGTTTAGTAATACTAGTACAGGAACTGAAATAAATGTAATGGACTGTTTTTCCTATCAGCAAATGCCCTAGTCTTTGTCACTCAGTTGCCTGCAAAAGCTGCTTATAGGATCTTGTGTTTCTGCTATGAATATTATCCCTTCTTTCTTCCACATTTACCCAAGGAATAAGAGAGTAGTTGGAGCCTAAATCTATTTATAAAACAGACACATATAGAATTAATCACAAGCTGTTTAACACCACCTGGGAATAGAAATTATCTGTCTGGGCTTCCTCTGTTAATAGGGAAGAAGTGAAACATTTTAAGAGAGATTCTCTTCTGTTCTAAAGAAAAGAAAACCTCAGGTAGCTGGGATGAATGCCTTCTGAATGGGTTCCTTTATACTGAGCTTAAATAACTGTTAGGGGTGAGACACCTCATTTCAGCAGGCTCAAGTTCAACAAATCCCCCTCAATGACTTTGGTATGATATGAATGTCTAGGGTTGAAGGGTAGGGCCTTGGGAGAGCATCCTGTGTTAACTCTTTAGTGTATCTGTGTGTGTCCCTTGAAATTAGAACAGGAAGATCATTTTAAAATAGTAACAAAAATAAAATCAAATACATGTTAAGAACTGAAATCTACTTCCTAAACTTGTTGAGAAATAATACTTCTTTCCTGTAAGATAGGGAGGTCTGGGGCTACAAAGCAATGGATCAGTAGCGCCCCTACAGATAATATCCATTGTATTCTATTTACTTATTTTTGAAATTTGGGTAAGGACATATGAAAGAAAATTTGTCTCTGAGCTTAACTTAATTCTTTTAAATTGTGTGAGTATTTAAGAGAAAAAAAAAAAATTATAAAAAAAATGTAGTACCTGAGTAATGTTAACAAGGAGAGGTAGTAACCTCCTCAAGCCTTCTAGGATATAAAATAGGAAGTAGATATTTTTTGTCTGTGAGAAGTTACCAGAAGCTGAAGTGAGAGAAAAACTGAAATGAGGCACAGAGTCATGGAATCAGAGAATTTTTAAGACTGGAAAAAACCTCTATATATTTATATATAAAGGCACTTACTCTGTCAGTGAGACATGATTTGAGACCATGATTTTTAGTAATCAACAGAGTAACAAATTTCGCTTCCCAGGCTCATATTTTGAAGGACTTTTTTGGACTTTTTTTTTTTTTCTTGGAAAGGGAGTCAGGAAGAGCTCAGGAAGTCCTCCAAAAAATGAGGAGGCCCCTCAGCATGTCTAGACAAACACAAACTTGTGGTTCACATGGATCAACAGAAATAAACTCGTGACTGTACATATATGTGTGTATAGAATAAATGTCCAAGAAAAAGTGTTTTTGTTGTATTGTCTAGCATGAATAGTTCTGATCATTCTCCTTTTTGGCAGATCAAAAACTTACTTGCAATCAGATCAAAAACTTTCTTGAGGTATTTCAGTGGTCATTGTATTTGAGTGCACTGCTAAGCTTTATGTTCATATTAGTGAACAGGGAATAAAAAAGAAACTAGGTTTGCTAAGAGTCATGCCTTTAATAACTTGAGTGACTGACTCAAGAGTTTCCTGTCTTGCAGGAAGATTAATGTAAAATCCCTTTGAAAGTGGTTAATCTTATCTATTGGATTCCCATTTTTGCAGAAATTAACAAAATACTCTTCTACCCTTGCCTTCAGATATGTTGTAAAAGATCATCTTGCAAAATTGACAGTAGTAGATTATTATCAACCTAGCAGGGAGCTCCAAGGCACTAGGGTGCATATTTTAGAATGTTTATGGAAAAACTCCCCACAGATTTAACTTCAAAAATCCATTCTCAGTGCTAAAAGTAGTTATATGTATAGAGAGGCGTGTATAATGAGAGATATAATGCATAATGATGATTCTCCGATTTCCTTTATATTATAGCTGAAATGAGGTTTTTGTGTATTCCTGTCGTTTGTTGCATGTGTTTGTTGGTCTAAGGTTTACTCTGGGTAACACTATCCTTAAAGCAAACACTTAGTCTGCATTCTGAATGTGTAAATTAACTCCATGTGGTTTCAGCTTCCACCCTTTAACAACAAATTACTATCTATGTAAGCTGTCAAATCCACATAGGACAGGCAGTGGCAGAAGAAGAAACTGAAGCCTATAAACCATAGCAAGAAGCATAAGGCTCCCTCCCATAGGAGACTACTCTTTCACTTTCTTTATTTAGCCCAATAAGAGTGAATTATTCATTACAATCAAGTTAAAGCTCCTCCAGTCTTGCCATCCACAAATTTGTTGAAAATTAAAGCTCAGCATGAAGCCTCCAGAGAATTACTCCGAGCAAGTAACACCTGCAAAGAACAGAGATTTCACTGTGGGGTAAATTGCTGTGTGATTACCCACACGTCAGCAAAACTCATAATTGGGAGAACCTGAATATTTTCTCTGTATTTAACTGATGGGGATTTTGTGGGGTGTCATTTTACGTTAAGTAGTAGAGTTATAATTTAGAATGTTTCACAGCAATTGATTGTGTTTGTTTTAACAGCAATTTTTCTCTTCTATGAGATTTCTATTGCTGTCAGCTGCTATTGCAATGTTATGAAATACATATTTAGAAACCTTTCTTATTCTTAGGAAAAATTGTCAGAGGCAGGCTTTAAACTGTGGAATTTTCTTTCTGTGATTTGTTGTGAATTTAGAAGTTGATACTTTCCCCTGCTTAGCTGTATCTCATAAGTGGCAAGCTAAGTGAGGATTTTGATTGCTATATCTCTAGCATATGTACACTCAGCAGCTTCCTGGACAGCAGTGGAAACTACCTAAAGCAGGTTTTTGTTTCTTCCAGATGTTTCAGAAATTTGGGTGGAGCTTCTAAATCAAATTGGATATTGACGTTATTAACTATCCAAAAAAAGGACAGAGAAAGAAAAAAGTCAAAGTGCCTTGCTCCATGCTGTGCTGCATTGTTACGTGCTGAGTTCTTATTTTCTGCATTTTCCACCAGTCCTATGTCAATTCACAACTTACGTTTGGAGCGGAATTTAGGCTTCTGGCTGATGTTGGTAATAACAGCTCCAACACGAAATTAATAAAGCTCATAACATTTGAGATAGGCCTCCATGGAGAGCTTCAGACAGACTTTTCATCTGTGCTTTGAAGAGAACCAGCTCTGTCCCACAGTGCTGTCCTTGCTAGCAAGAGATAGCACCGAGCTCAGTGGGTTGCCCAGGGACTTAGTTGCTTGTTTGGTACAGGTTGGCATGCTGACACAACGGGATGTGCCTGCTGCATGGGAACTGCCTGCCCTCTGCCTGCTCATCTCTGGACAGATGTGCTCTTATGGCTTGCAAAGTTGTGTGACCTCATTTAAATCACAGTGCACAATTTAATTTCATGGCTGGAAACCTGATTTGAAACCATGCCTGAACCTAATTTGACAGCAAACTCTTTGCACTAGGGAATATGCACTGAATGGGACCTGTTGGTACAGTTTTCTGTCCTTCCCTCATTAATATCTTGCCACCCTTCTAACTTTCATTCCTTTCAGGGAAAATTGAAGTGCTTGCCTCACTGAACTCAAACTTATAGTCATTTGGTTTTGGTTTTTGGGGAGTTTTTTTCATTTCTTTTTCCTCTTTTTTCTAGTTGTGACTGGAAAAAGCCCACAACTGATTAAATACGAAGGAGAAAGGGACATATCTAACAGAGTGACAACTGTTTTCATATGTGTGCTTTTAGTGCAGTGAAACTTGCCTCAGTGAATTCCTTTTATATAGCTTTTGCAGTACTGAAATAAAATATCCTTGGTGCCAAAGGCAAGGAACTCATAACTACATGAATGTGTTAGACAATAATATCTAGTGGGTACTCCTGCTGTACGTAATAGCTGAGCTATACTGACTGCAACACAACTAAGGGCTAATATAACACAGGTTTCTTTCCTTGGATCAACGTGGGATGTATTTAAAAATATTTTTTTTATTTCATCTGGGCAAGATGAAGCTTTTCAGGCTCATGTAGAACTACTGCCTGCTCCAGAGGTTGCTGAGAAATGTAATAAAATACCAAATCCCTACTGACTGATTAATCTTACTTTTCCACAACACTTCAAAGTATTTCCCTTTTTCACTTTAAAACAGAACTACAATAAGTGGCTTCCAGCACAGAATTGTCTGTGAAAGTCCTGCCATGGGCTCTAGCTTCAAGGTTGTAATCTCCATGTCACTGATCATGGATCATCCTATATTTAACTCAGCTATATAGAGGGTTAGAGGAAGACCTGGTGTTTGGCTCAGGGCTCTAGGGGAGAGGAGAGGAAGCAGGTGTATTGTATAAGCAAACCTCCATGTGTCAACATCCATGTGCTTGTCAGAGGAATTTATCTGCTCCAGCTGTGCTGCTTGAAGAGGGGATCTTTCAGTATATATTTATCTGACATATTACGTGTCTGGAACATGCTGTCAGTTTCTTTCAGAGATGAACTTCGTAGCGTGGGGAATGTGGTAATAGAGGGTGATCTAGCATCAACAGAGGATCTCACAGTATGAACCAAAGTACCAGCTAACAGCAGCTGATTGGGCTAGGTGCCATTTAGTACTGGTTAACCTCTGTCCAAAAGGAAAAGGAAGGACACAAGGAGTTGACTATCATTTCACAGAGAGGAAAACCAGTGCACTGAAAGCATGTGTGTCAAGAAAGCCAATGGAAAATAAGAGGAGCAAAAGTGGAAATCTGAAATAAGTATTCCATTGTTGAATCTTCTAGTCCATGTTTCTGTCTTTTGTCATGTAGAAACATTTATTGCTTCAAAGCTGTTATTTTCAAAATGTGACACCCATATTAAAGACATCTGAAAGGAAAAATAATGGCCAAAAATTAAATAAAGGGACTCAAGGTATGCAAAATGAATTCACGCTTGCTTCAGTTCAAAAGGTTGTTCATTTATTACTGCTCTGTTACAGATATGTACCTGCATTTAAATGCTTGTCTTTGAATTATTTTATGAACATGTCCGTAATTTATGGAAATTTGCGTACAGGGAGTAGTATCTATCTCAAAGTCTAAACTATTGTTGAAATATAAGTGTTGCAAAAACAGATAACAAGAAAAGAAAAAAAATCTGATTTTCTAGGTTGTCCTGGAGCCAAGAAGAATGAATTCCTAACGAGTGTTTTGGATGCATTGTCCACAGATATGGTGCACGCAGTCTCTGATCCATCATTGTCTTCCAGCCGGTGGGTTTCAGATCCTTTTAGTGTGTCTTTAAAAGGATTCCAACAGTGGCAAACAGATTGCTGAGGGCTTTGGGGAGCCTTCATAGAGGGTGAATTTCCAAGAACCCAGATAGGAGAGTTTACTTCCAAGTTACCACTGTGGACTATGTTCACTAGCCAGAGATACCCTTGACAGATGAATTCTCAGCAGCACAGCTCAGGGTTTATCTGTAGCTGCTGGTGCAGCTGTGTGTCAGTCTTTGCTCTCCTCTCAAGGCTTTATTTCTTGAACGTGTGCTACCTTCCTGATTCATATTCTTCCTAGCTGCTTGCAAAACGAACCAATGCTATCAACAGTCGCAGCCAGTGTTAAAAATGTGTAGTGCTGTCAGACTTAGGGCATCTGCAGGTCAGGTACTTATCTGAGGAGATAGCATTTATTTTTATAGCTTATCCTGTAATTCAATACATTTAGGTGTTGTAGCTCTAAGAGAATCCATCATGGGTTGTAATTGGAGCTGTGGTATTTGGCAGTGCTGATTGTTGATCAACTTCAGTTGGTTACTTTACACATTTAATGCATCTGCTGACTATGAAGCAGTCTTTTTCTCTTTTATTTCCCTCTCCACTTTCCTCTGTGTTAGGAAATTTAAGGAGAAAGCGCTGTTTGCTGTGTATGATGCTGACGTCAACAGAGTTTCAGAGAGTACGCTAAAAGCAGGTTCTAGCCCTTAGTGTAAAATTTAGGATATTGCTGGCTAAATTGAACAAAAGAGAGATTCACTACAAGTTAGTGTCCAAAACCAGGGAGTTTTAAGTAACAATGGTGATGGCCATCTGACAGTGAGGTAACTATTCTGAAATAAAGGTGTTAAATATCAGAATTAAGACTTAAATTCTCTTTTTTTCTTATTCCAGTGTTTCTGAGCCTGATCCAAATCATACTCTGGAAGAGAGAGTCGTCCATTGGTATTTCAAACAGCTAGATAAAAATTCCAGTGGTGATATTGGCAAGAAGGAAATCAAGCCATTTAAGAGATTCCTAAGAAAGAAATCAAAGCCCAAAAAATGTGTGAAGAAGTTTGTGGAATACTGTGATGTGAACAATGATAAGTCCTTGTCAGTTCAAGAATTAATGGGCTGCTTGGGAGTAACAAAAGAAGAAGGTAAAGCAGAAACAAAGAAACGCCATAGTAAGAACCTTTTCTCTCTGTCTTTTTCACTAAATTCTTCAACGCATCTGAAGTCTGATATTTATATGTTCCAAAGTTACACAAAATAAAAGAATACACCTGTCTGCAGCTAATGCAGCTGTTGCTTAGAGCAGATGGCAAGAAAGCTTCTGGATCACTTTGCTCCAATAGAATCAAAAACTTCCTGTTGATTCTAACCATTAAATGTATTATGGTAGGAAATCTAAGAAGATATAATAACAGCCATCAAAAAGCCAGTGTAGTGTTATTATGGAACTGTGTTCTGAGTTAGTGGAAGCATCACACCTGTGCTTTTTGGATTCCTGGAAGGAAACAGATGGTTGAGCTTTATAATGAGTTCTCATTTCTCAAATGTGGTTTAGAGATGCAGAGCGGAATGTGGTCATCTGCCAAACAGGTGGAACAACAGCTAATACACAGCCACCTTACCTTGCTGCCAAACTGGTAGGAAGGGGAACAATTAACTACAGAGTATAATAGTTAGTACCTGCAGAGCTCAGTCACACAATTCCTGGAAATGGGAAAATTAAAAAAAAAATAGTTCTAAACAGCAGCTAGTAGATCCCGATACTTTAAGAAGTTGTGGAAGAATGAATATAGGTAAATTGTTTTGTCTGGTACCTTAAAATGAAGCAAGGACAATGGAACAAAGGTCTCATTGGTTGTATTCAAGTCTGGAAAAGGAATACTGCAGAAAGACAGAAGAGGTCTACATTTTACTACATTAGGTATCTTTATGCTATGAAAGTGGAAAGTGAAACACTTCTGTCCTGCTGCAGCAGGCATTCTTAGGACTTATTGTGGGTGAAATTTGGATCCCAAATCGCTACACAGGAGGTAAAGGAAAGCCATAGCAAGACTGAAAGCAAACCCCAGTTTTTTTGTCTTCATATTTCAGTAGAAAACCCCCAAAAGATTAGGATAAACTGCCTGTTTTGAAAATGAAAATTGTAAGAGGCATGAAATCATGTGAAGATCACACACAGCTTTGACTGAAGTAAAAGTTGTGATCACCATAACTGAAGTTTTGTAAAAGATATTCTGCAAAAAAAGCTATTCAGTAATGAGAACATTCAGCTTTAGAAGGAAAAAAAAGTCTCAGAAGTTTGGCATAAAAAAAACTAATAGTATCCAGTTGGAAAAAAATTCTTAATCAAATCATCAGGTTGCTTTGCTAGAAATACATAGTTTTAAGGACAAGACAATAAAAATTACTTTTGTTGAAATATCGTTATTCTATTTTTTTTCTCTTACTTGATAATTAAAATTTCCTTTCTTACACTCCTTTCACTTGCACAAATGAAATCAATTACCACTTCACTGCAGTTAGAGTTACATCTCTAGGAAAATATGAGACTCTTGTCATCTGAGGTGTCAGAGCTGAGCTAAAGAAGTGGCTATGTATCATTTTGGGTGAGTCCCAAGTTTCTTGTGTGAGAATAATTTGAAGCAATATAAAAGCCAGAGAGTCATAAAGCATGTTTTCTGAAGGGAGCTAGCTGCTGTAGCATTTTTCAAGATCCAGTTTTGTTTCCCTTAGTTCCAGTACAGCTTGTTTGACTCACAGACTGACATGGAAAACCAAGAGAGCAAGTTCATCCCTAGTCTCACAAGTTTGCTTTGGAAAACTAATGGGCTAGAAAGTTCATTTAGCTTTTTGAGGGTTTATTTTCCCCTGTTTTGGGCACTGTCTTCGACTTTGAGACTAAGAAGTTAAAAAAAACCTAGTGATAATCTTGTCATTTTACAGATTAAATGTGAACAATGTCTCTGGTTTGTAGAACTGTTTCTGTGCACTATCTTTAATCAAAGTGAATGCTTTCCACACTGTCTGCTTGTCCATGCTTCTTTACTGCCAGGGATAATAGACTATATTTACTACTAAAGATTTAGTAAGTTTGAAATGCTCAACCTTGACTAGATGCAATCTCGTAAGCAAATTTGACATGTTAACTGGCAAGAGATGTTGTTCTTCAACTTTCATGTAACTCCTTGTAATAAGCAACACCTGTATTGAGGAAAGAAAAAAGTGTTGTGTCTACAAAAGATCTGAAATATTTTATCTGATTTATTGAAAGCTGTGCACTTACCCTGCTCTAAAAAAATACCTTTTCAGAATGAGGGCTTCAGTTCTTAAGGATAATTTGCAAACCATATTTATAATGTTTTCTTTCCTTTCCTTCAGCGGTCCCTAGAACCAACACTGAGAGCACTTCATCCAGCAGGCAGGTGAGTATACTGAGGAGAGCAAGATGTCTATTTCTGCCTCTCCTGGCTGAATTTCTTGGGGTTTTATCAGTCATCATTGAAGCTTTAAACTGCTTTAATCTGCTATTCTGCAGAGTTGTCAGAAAAATGTAGAGCAACATCCCAATTAATGAATTTTAACTTAAGTTTTGTGTATGGAAAGCTAAATTAGTCAATTACAGGTGAGAGTAAATGTGCATAATTTGCAAAGTGGATTAAGCTTGCATGTGGAAGTTCCTAGAAAAGTGTAAGTTGACATATAGGACATATATGATAATTTGATGAGTGTAATTGAGCCCTCTTGAGTCTTCTGCATTCCAGAATGACAGCATTCCCATACACTTCTAAATGTGCACTGCTCCATCTTCATTTAACTTTTACTTTAGCTGAATTCTGCCAATTTTCTTTTGTGTCACACTATAAACACAAACTGACATTTATTGAGATGAACAAAGCCATGCATTTCCCATGCCCTGTGAAAATCTATACATTTCACAGACCCCACTGCATTATTATATGATGGTTTTAAACAGCTTTTAAAATCTTAGTGCAATGAAAAGAGCTGTCACTTTCAAATGCTTTTGCTGGCCAAGCAAAATGGTGCTGAAGAACTAGGATTTGCATCAGTCTGCTAATCTACGTTTAAACTAAAATTGCAGAATGATTGGAGAAAATAAAATGTCAAGTGCCCTGACAACATAATCCGTGATTTTTTTTTTTTTACTTCATTTTCTGCAAATGCTTTATCTTGTTTTTCAAAATAGCACTAGTGTATGTCATCCATGGAGGTCTGACTACTCAAGCTGTTCAGAGCTGCAAAAGACACAAAAGCAGACTTTTTGAATTGAAGGAAGGGTGCTCTTTGAAAAGGAGGAACTCAAGTGAAAGGCCAGGAAAATAGGTTAAAAAATGTGGGGTTTAATTTGTATGTGTCTATTTTTATAAACATTTATTCTAAAGAATTTTTTTCTGGGTAATATTATCATACCTTCCTAGTACTTTTGCGTGGTCTTGAAGGAGAACTTGTGAGTCAAGTAGTTTGAATGATCTAGCAAAAGAGTCATGTTCACACTATTCTTACCTCACTATTGTATTAGTTAGAGGACTTAAATTATTAATGTTTACAAAAGCGTCAGTAAATGATGAACTGGTTTAAAAACTATTCATGTGACTATATTACAAAAACAGCTCAGGTAATTCTGCACTTATGAAAATAGGAATTTGGCTAAAAATACCCCAAAACCCTAGTTGTGGTAAAAGTCTTCCCATCTATCATAAAGCTAGACTAATTTGTTAGAAACTGAACCCCAGGTTAACCTACCCACAAGCCAAGAGAAATCTTCCTCTCAAAGTTGCTCATTGATTTGTTCCCCTTTTTTATCTCTGCTTTGTTTGATGTTAGGTTTGCACTTCCTAAGGCAAGCTCAGCATTGGTTGTGGTTTTTACCAGAGACCTCCTACATACCTTTGATGGAATATAAAATACTCTCACAGCTACAATAATGTGATAAACTTGTTTGTTTAAACAAGTTTTTGTGGTCTTAATTTTTCAGGTTTTCCCCACAAATCACTTACGCCTTAAACAAGACAGCCTGAAAACAATTATCCTGTCAGAACTCCAGAGCATTCAGAGGGGTTATTTTAATTATATAACGGCAATTGCTGGCACACAATTGTGCCTTACACTTGAAGCATGACAAGCCCTCTCCCCTTTCTTGTAATCTGATGCTGACTTGTGGAATTGGAAATAAAAGTGTCCTTAGAACATCCATGGTTTTTCAATTTTGTCCAATAATTTTGCTGACTCAGCATCAATTGTTTTAAGAGCTGTTGCTGACAAATGATAGCTTTACATTAAGGCTGGCTAAGAAAACCATCTGTTGGCAGTTTCATACTTGAACAGTACACGGCTGCAAATGCAGAAGGTGGTTTTCATCACAGAAGTTCTCACTCGGAAGGAAGCTACTGAAAAGCATAGAAGCTGCTCAGAGGGTACCACCCATCTAAGAAGGCCTAGTCAGATTTGCACCACTCAGGAGACAGACACTCAAAAGCTTACTCTCTACTAATTTATTATTTAGCAACAGTTTAGTTATATATATGCTTACGTGTGCTTCGGCACATACTGTTTCACATTTGTTGAAAAAACAGCTTAATTAAAGAAAGCAGATAGAGAAACATACACTAATATGCTTTCTGAGTGCAGCTGTGGTTGCTCTAAAAGAGGTCAAATAGGGGATGGTTCTGACAGGACTTAGGTTGTGGCTGAGTGTATTTCCCTGGCTCAGCTCCACCCTGTCCAACAAACACACACATACGTGCCCGCACGCTGTCTGTGCTGATTCTGCAGCCTAGCAGGAAGTTTGTAAGGGAAACCACAGATTGTTTGTGAGACTTCAGCCAGCAGCCCTTTCCTTGTACATCACATGCCATAGGAGGTATCTTGAACCAAGGACATGCCCAGGCAGTTGCTAAAATCGTGTATTTGACAGGTATGGATTTAAAGGGGCCATAGGTAAGTAGTCAAGATATTGCTCATACCCTTGCTCATAGATCCCATGAAGGACTACAGGGCAGGAATTTTTTTCTTCCCTGTATATATTTATGTAGAATTCTCTTCTCATAGTGGCATATGGGCAGTACTGAAAAATAGAGATAGAATTTTATGCTGGACTAATTGAAAACATCATTAATAATGCAAATTTTCCCAACTTCCTTTCAGCAAGTTTCGAAGAAGCAAGGGTGAACACCTTACTAATCCAAGGCAGATCTCTTTGACATGTGGGAGATTTCCTCACCAAAAGGCAATAAAAACAACTGTAGTATTTGCACTTTGTACTTAAAAATGTAAATTCACTTTGTAGAAATGAAATATTTAAACAGACTTTTTTTTAATCTGTGAAAAAGTAATGGCTAGTTTTGAAAAATTATCACATACAATGTATGTGTATTCTTTTGTTGTCTGAAATATGTAAAACATGTTGGAGATGTAAAAGTTTGCATTTAAACCATTTTTTTTTAAATAACTTTTTGGCAAACAGTAGCATAGAAACCTGATTCTATGTATTTTTGGTTTCAATAGTATGCCTTATTTTTCTTAATACTGTCATTTAAGTAGAGTTATGCTGAAAAATCTACTGTATTCTCAATTTTGTCCAAGCAGTGTTGAATGTTTCAGGTTTGCAGGACTGAGAGAATTGTATAAATTGCTATTTACTTGGTTTTGCAGTTTTTTACTGAACAGATTTTTCATTGGTGGCAATATTTTACTTCATTTTGTTTATATTGTAATTATCAGGCTTTCCAAAAATCATACAATGAGAATACAACCACTAATAGATTCAAAAAACAGTTATTCTACTTGGGATGCTTATAGAACAATGTATCCTTTTATCAATTTTTGAAGTACCTTTATTAATAAGTTTTGGTATGATTTTTCTCCTGTTTGCTTTCACCTGGGTTATTAACACAGCAAAACAGAAAGGAGTAAGGTGAATTGTAGTGTCACTCCAGTCTAGTTCAGTCTGGGCCTAAAAGCATGTTTCCATGCAAAGCAGGAGCAGAATTTGTATGGGTCAGAATTGTAAATTTTACTATTGTGATAGGGAAGGATAAGCCTTTTCCCCCTACCCCTGGCTACCCTTATCAACCCTTTGGTTTGCCTGGGGGCCCACTAGAGGAAGGGCTACTCACATTGCCCCTGCCTGAAGCTTTTTCTTTGCTGACTAAAGAAACTTCTTGAAAGTTTTCATACTTTCTCCATCATTTTTTCCCCCCAGTGCTTTTTTCATATGTGTGTCTGAGGGGAATAAGAACTTCTGGATGTGACTCTAAAGCAGGGGACCCAAATGAAAGAAAGTTCTGCTCTTGAACAACTGTGAGTTACAAGCAGCTGGGTTGATAGATGCAGTGGTAGAAGGACTACTGGCATCTAGGAGCTGACATGAGAAGGCAGGAATGTAGCAGCAAGCAGTGATTTCATTATGGTTTGTTTAAATAACGTGTAGGATCTGACATGTGACCAGCTACTCATAATAGCACCCTGCTTGAGCTTGTACCTGGAAAAGCTTTTTGTGAATCAAAAGGTATCATTTCAATTCCAACATATTCTGAAGTAATAGGAAACACTGTATGCAACGGAATTCTATCCCAGAAATTGTGTACTCTAAGCTCTGGCAACAGGAGAAACCAAGGCAACTGTGTGTTATCTTGTATTTTTGTTTTAAAAAGTATTTGTTATTCTTTTACAATGTTAAACTTTGAAATTAATCTTCTTTATAGATTAAAGATTAGTATGTTATCAAACTATGCTGGTGACTTTTCTTTTGCAACACAGAGAGACATGTTTGGAAGCAGATACACACAGTGGTGACTTCACCACTGCTTTGAGTTTACAAGAAACCTCATGGCCTCTCATTGTGTCCATCTTTCTCTCTTGCCTTTATTGAATTCTCTTTTAAGATCATTTATGTCTTAGTCATACCATCGCTTCCTCAAATTCTCTGTGTAGCTTCAGCCTGGTCTCTTGCTTCTTTTCAGCAAAGTGCAATGTGGCATAGACAGACACCTTTTCCCCTCCACGTGAGTGTGAACTGCAGGGCAGCTTTAAGCCTGGCTGGAAACAATGAGGACAGAGAAATAAACCCTCAGAATTCACAATGCCTGGTTAGGTGGTCACAGTCTGGTCAAAAGCAGCGTTTTGTAAGAAGCACTTAATTCCATCACTATGGCCTTTGGAGACAATGTAAACGTAGGCTACTAAATATTTTGCCATGTCCATGGTTTGAAAATACACCCCATTTAAACTGAGAAGTTGTGTGGGGAGACAGATTTGGACTAGCAACGTGATTATATAATCACATTGTGATTAGCCTTAAACAGTGATGGAAGTGCAAGTAAATGCTAAAGGCGTTCTTAGGTAGCCAAAGACTTCTACAACATAGAGTAATTTAATAACTCTGCAATGACTGGAACATGAGGTGTTTCCTCTTTGTATACGTTTCTGTGTCATCACTTTTATGATATATGTCAATTACCAGTGATCACACCACTTGAATTTAAGTAGTACTGACTTCTTATACTGCCAGGCAGAATCCAGATCCCTAATGGAATCACACTTGCAAGCTTGCTAAATTCACCTTAGCTTCCTGTATCTCCCATCTGCCCACAGGAATATTTAGACTGAGACACATGTTCTATTTGTAACTAGGAACAGCCTTGATACCAAAAAGGAATCCATGGGGATAGGCCCTTAGGCTCACACTACAGTGTGTATGCAGCAATTAATTAGTTCTAGTTGTTATCCTACTCCATGTGCAAAAATTTAATTTCAGTTTTAATCTTGTTACTGAAAACGAGACATATTCTGCTTCTCATTGACCAATATTTGTTCTAGTTCCAGCTACTGCTGAACATATTTGTTTAGAACTTTTATAAGGTTTAAATAGAAGACTATAAAGTTTGAAAAATGTGTATGTATTCAGTGACTTGTCCAGCCTGTTGCAATGTCCATTAGTCAACAGGCCACACAGTGAGAAATGCTCCATATTTTGTCAACACTTTGAAAAACTTACTAGTTTTCTTCCTAACCCTACATTTAGGCCAATTTCATAGTTTAATTTTTACCAAAAGCACTTAATTGTCAGTCTTCACCCAGTCTAACAAAATTCTCCCAGTCTAACAGACTAGACAAGTCTAGTCTAACAGTCTAACTAGTCTAACAGTCTAGACTTCTCCCAGTCTAACAAAATAGCTTTCAGGTCCTCATTTTGTAGAATTGGGACCTTGATGAGTGCTCCAAATGACATTTTTTCCTGCTAATGTAATTTTAGATATGGAAAGACTGCAACAGAGAAACTCGAACAATAATCACTGCATATAAATAAAGGAATACACTATACTTTTTTATTTAGACCACATTTTTGCCCTTCATGAGTACCATAAGTCAGTGGAGAAAGCAGGCAATCCTAGAAAGCTGGAAGGAAAATAAAAATACATATTTGTTCATTAAAGATATTTAAGTGTTTCTAAGATTTGATAGATATAATTAATATTTTCTTTTTACAGTTGTAATAAAAGATAGATTAATGGAGGTTAATAAATCTTTGCTGTCAAAGATAATATAGTTGTCCCTTTTAAATATTTGCACAGGTGTATTATATAGCTAAGTTATAGAAACTAATGTTTCGAAGTAAGAGTCTTTAATGCTGAAAGTGAAAGGTTTATTGCTTTTATTTCCTTTAGGATGGCAAATTGATGTAATTTTGGAGTAATTACTTTGACATTAAATAGGAACCAACTAAGTTTATTGATGTCTGAAACATGATGCTGCATGATTGCAGTAAATTATTGATACAAACTGTATTCTTTTGTCCAATTTAATTGTTTCAGTTAAAGTTTTATAAGTGAAAATATGTCCTTTGTTTAAAAAGCATCAATAATACATGTTATTTTTTCTTTAAACAAAAGCTCATGTGGAAAGCATTGAAAACAACAATTTCCCTAGAACATCCAATGAGAGGGATAACAGGGAGAGAGGTCTATTTTTACATAAATTAATGATAGAAATACATGCAGTATTTTGCCTCTACTACATCCACCTTCCCTTTTTTGTCATACACTTTGCCCTCTGACTCATGTCACCGGTGGTCCATAAAGCTTTTTTGGAAGGTAGGATAATAAATTGAGAGTCCATTCTGTGCACATCTTTTACATAAAATGGAGTCATCTGAGTTGTCCTTTCCCTAGAGACTCTCCTTACTTAACATCAATTCAATGCATGGGATTTCTTGCTTCATATCAAATACAGAATCCTTCTTTGCACAGTTATGGGACCCACTCTTGGCTGAAAGGGTACTTTGTGAAGAAAACCATTCATAAAAGATCAGCACAGTCCATGAGATTGTAGGTGGACAGCTGCAATTTTTTATTAAGCCACTAATAACAGTTAATAAAGATCTATAAAGCCCACTCAGTATGTGAAGTGAATTCATGAAGTTGCCTCTATTTTTCTAAGTAGTTAATCAGGAAAAAAAAAAAGAAAAAAGTGGTGACTGAAGCTTCCAGTGAAAAATATTGCTTCACTAAACCATGATTCACTGATTTCATGTGATTGAGGTTTACTATGAAATGTCACTTTTAAAAGTATTTTTTTGGTTTAGTGGTTATTTTTGTCTTGGAACTTACTTTCCTTTAACTAACAAGCGTGAAATATCAACATGGAAAAGCGACATTTGGACACCTATTTTGTCACAAAATTGGATATTGCGAAAGGTAGCAGCATTCTTGCTCTTCCACCAACTTTAAAAAAAAAAATCATATTTGTTTGAAAGAAGTCAGGTTTCCAAACAGTTTTTTATGCTTCATCTGAGTTTTTGAGTGCCTTGCTATCCCTGTGTGAAGCAAAGAAAAACAAGACTGGGGCTTGATGTATGGTTTGATTTAGCACTGAATGCATATGAAATGTGAAGAAAACTGCAATATGGGTAAGGGTATTTATATTAGTTTGTATCTATGCAAAACAGTTGAAGCAGTGTGAATTATATGCAGAAATATAAGGGGCACTATTCCAGCTTGCAAAACAAGCCTGCCATGAGACTGATTGCAAACATACTCAGAACCGAAAATATTCTAGCATATCTCTACTTTTAGCAGTTATTTCACCAAAGGCTGGTGTGAACCAAAATCCACTTTGACCATTACTCAAGGAGTACCTCTAGCTCTGTTGGTTTGTAGCTTCCCAATTAGTCTTCCTGAATCCACAGCTTGGGTATGTTCTTCTGAGACCCCCCACGCTGCAATACCACTGGGACAAAGACCCGGAAAAGAACACAAGATGAAACATGCTGACAGATACTGCAGGATGTTTCCATAGTACAGGATATTACTCCATAGCTCAAT
Organism: Irena cyanogastra; assembly: GCA_013397155.1. Taxonomy (NCBI): domain Eukaryota; kingdom Metazoa; phylum Chordata; class Aves; order Passeriformes; family Irenidae; genus Irena; species Irena cyanogastra. The sequence continues at coordinate 120,856 of VWZV01009864.1, read as the reverse complement.
CTTTTTTTACGCTGGTGGGCTGTGATCAGCTGAGAACTCTTGCCCTGTATCATCAATGACAAACCCTAAATTCCTGCTTCTTAATGCACCAAATCCATGCTTGGAGTGAGAGAACATCATGCTTCAACTGAGTGAGAGTCAGTGTGAGTCACAGCTACAGAGCATTTGAGAACTACTGTGACTCCTCAAGAGCTGCATGTGCTTAATTAACTCCCACCAGTTAATTCCTCTTTCTGCTCAGCAGCATATGATGGAGCAGTGTTTGCAGACATCAGTTCTTTAATGCTCTGCAGAAAGGAGCATCTCAGCCTGGAGCGTAGTTTTTTGTATTGAAAGAAATTCTTTCCTTCTGTATTGAAAGAAATTCCTTCCTTTGCTCAGCATCGAGGAAGGAACATTTTTTGTGTAGCTTGCTGTTATCCCAGGAGCCTGAATTGTATCACTGCTGCCTTACAGAGGTTTCAAGAAATATTTTGCAACACAAAATATACAAAGGAAGATGTGCTGGCTGAAGTGGTAGGGAAAAAAATAAAGAACATGGAGTTTTAAAAAGGCTAAAAAAAAGAGAGACAAGAAAAAATTTAACAGAATAAGAGAGAGAAGAGAAGAGAAAAATCAAAATAGGATCATTTTGAGGCACCCTGAGGAACTGAGGAAGGTGGCCAGAACTGTGCTAAAGCCACATGGGAAAATGAAGGAAGAGCAGACAAAGAGACAGAACACATAAGGAAGGAGAGAGCAGATAGAAATGGGAGGAGAGCTTAAAAGGGAATGGAAACAAAGCAAGGATAGAAATGCTAAGATAGAAATAAATAGAACAGAAAATTGGGCTCTCATGAGGAGAAAAGTCCTAGAGGCTGAGGGGAGAATGAGAAGAGAAGGGAGGCAGGTGAAAAGGAGACTGCAAATTTTGATGTTCTGGGCACAGCATCTGTCTCACAGAGCATCAATTTCTGACAAGAGGTTTATCCTGCCTTTGCATGTTTCCTTATCCATGTATAAGGTCTGAATTTGGTCCTTGGTATCCCAGTCGCTCCAGTGCTTTGTTCCACAAGGCATTTGATTTCATGGCCAGTCTGAAGGCTTACTTTAGATCCAGGAAGTCTGAGTAACATTTAATGAAAATGTGAAAGAAGAAACCAGCATATTTCTAAACTAAGAGCAGACTTGAGCAGGATGAGGAAATCGGAACCACAACAAAGATAATTTTCCTTTTGTATTTCTTATTCAGTAAAGATGCAAGCAAAATTTAATTAGCTGTGTTTTTTTAATTTTTTCTTTCATTCATTTCACCAACAAATCCTCTGCAGGCTTTGCTGATACCCTTCAGTTTAACATTTTCTTTAATCAACACATAGATGACAAAGGATTACAAGAGTTCTTAATTCTCATTGTCTGTTTTTTTTCTTTTGTGGTTTCCTTTATGTTCACTCTTGGGGTGGCTAAAAACTAGTTATTTAAATGCTTCTCAAAGTCTTTAATCTTTAAGGGTTTATATCTCTGTGAGAGAGAAAAAGGCAGAGAAACAGACTGCGAGAAAGATGCTCAAGAAAACTTTGGAGCCCTTAGAAAATATCACATGTTCAGTTAGAACTATTTTCAAGGTGCCAAATGTTTCCATGACCTGATGACAAAGAGTTTGACTTCATTAGCTTTGAAAAGTCATTTGGAAAATTACTTAGAAAATATCTAATGGCAAGTAACATCTCACACTTTGGATTTTCAGCAGTGCAATGGAGAAGATATGGGAACAAGTTCATCACATGCTGTTGTAATGCAAATAGCAAATTGCCATAGGCTGAGATGGCTCTAGAGAGAGGCTGGGAAGAGGCTAGAGCTTCACCTGGGTGCAGCTTGAAGTGAAAGAGAGCCATCTACATGCCCATGAACAGCTTCAAGGGGAATGAGAGGGAGGGACCAGGTGAAGAGGAGGAGGCTGCAATGAGAGTGGCCAGAGAACCTGTCTTACAACCAGCATCTGCTGCACCACTGAAATCCCAGAGACTTTGAACTGTTCAGAATCTGTGTCCTGGCAGCAGGCAGCGTAGCCAGTCCATATCAGATTTTGGCTGGAAGTCTTTCACCTTAAACCAGGCAGTACAACTGAAAAATGGAAGACAGTGACAATTGACAGGGATTTGTTTACTTGCAGTTGTTTGCTTGCAGTGGTCGCAGGTGGGGGGGAGGGGGGATGGACACTGACAGAAAGATTGTTTTAAACTCTGGAGCCTCTGCTCAATTTTAACCTTTTAAAAGAGAAAGTTTCATTCCCTTCTGAAATCTGTGAGATGCAACTTCCCAAGACTGAATGTCCTCTTCACAGTGAGAAAGGGGGTTCAAGGCACCATCTCTGAAGAGAGATGGCCCCAACATCATGAGGGCCATGTTTAGTAAGAAACACTGAGCATTGCTTTAAACTAGAAGCTAAATGTATAAATGAATACAAATACTGCCACATTGAGACTCAATCATCATATAGTCAGTCCCCCTTTTTTAATTTTCAGCATCAATTTGATGGATTCTGCTTAAGAAATTGTTTATTATAGGCTAGGCCATAAAAACGAAACTGTAAGCTTCAGATAAATTTTCCCTTGTAAGTTTTGCTTTCATTTGTATTGTTGGTGTATAGGCCTTGTTGTGGGGCAGAAGTCAATAATGGGTACTTTAGCAGCTTTGGTCAATTGCAACTGTTAGTGTATCTTTTGTTTTATTATTTTATCATGTTATTTTCTTTTCTTAGGGGCTTGAAACACTCTTTTGCACTGTGAAAGACCACACTTCTACCAATTGCTGTCTGTTAAATAGTGTTGTCAATCTTCTTCTGGACAATAGGAAACACATTTGAGAGAGAAGTAACAGGACAGATCATGCAGTATCTGTTTATTGGTGACAATCCATTGTTGATGGTATTTTCATATTTTGCTCTTCATGTATTTAGATTTTCATTATCTTTTATCATAATTCTATTAATCAGTACTTTTACATAACAATGAAAACAAAGAAAATAATTATTTTAGGAGAACAAAACATTAAATTCTGACAGGGAGTTAATTGTATTTAAATTTTATTAATATGTATCACCTTTTACACACATTTCCATAAGCAAAATTCAGCTAATGCTGATCTACTTCATGGTTTCATCATGCTGCAGGATTTCACAGAGCAGTTTCCCATTGTTTGGATGTCTGCCATAAATATGAGGGAGTTCACTGTTTTTGTCCTAAATCCCCTATATTTGTAGTCTATCACAAAACCATGAGAAAATTTAGCGTGACTAACAGCCTTGGTTTCAAAGATAGTGGCAAATGGAATACAAATTATTGAGGTGAAAGTGAAAAGGCAAAACTACATGTGGAAACTTGTAAAACACCTTTTTCGACTATTTGTAAGCTTGCCTTTTAGTGAATTTTCAACTCAGTTTTTGAAGAAAACATTTAATAGATAGTGAAGTAGGATACATTTGCTACAGATGTTTCTGCATAAAATGCCCCCTGTCTAATAGCCTTTGTGAATTGCCTCCAATAAACACTCAGTGTTGTGGTTAACAGCAGAACCTATGTTTATTCAGACAATCTAACACGCCGGCAGATTTCTGTTCCCATATAAAGTTCCCTACCTTTCCCTAAAACACTCTGCAGGCCAGCTGTGCTCTGGTTCCCTGGGAACATTAAAGCAGTGTTTAAGACCAGAGCCTGGGACTCTAATGAGAACAGTGTGCATTTAAAGAGTCAGCCAGACTTGAGAGGGGAGTGGATGCATCACTTTATCACATCTCATTCCTGTGAGAGTCAACATACAGTGCTCTCACAGGTAAGAGTTAAGGTGTTCTGGACTAAAAGTATGTCCACTTCCCCAGAACCAGGGGCTGCAGTAAGTGAATGCAGGCTGTGAGCTTACCTGCTTACAAAGTGCTGCTGCCCTTTCCCCTTCCACCTCAGGCTGAACTCTGGTGAGGGTATTATGCTGTCATACTCGGTTCACTCTGGAGTTTCTTATGCTCTTTGCCTTAAAAATCTGTGTGGAAAGTGCTGCTAGATGGGCTGAATGCACATCTGGTCAGTTGCCAGGTTTAAGTGCGTTGCTTGGGTCCATTTCAAAGTAGGGCTCCAGCACCATTGCTTCAGACCATGGCTTTGTGGGATCAGGCACAGGGTGAGACTCTGGACAAGCCCCAGCACGAGCCGTCCCTGCGAACGGTCCCTGGCTCACAGCAGCCTTCCCATCAGGCTTAATAAGTATAGGCATGAATAAACAGATGGAGCCTGGTCTGGATTGCAGGAGTGCTCAAGGACTGTCTTCCATGAGCAGGGAGGTGAAATGATCCTTTGCCAGCAGTAAGTTAGGGCAACAATTAGTTTGAATTTAATTCACACTAAGACCTCAGACAAGGGCGTAGCTAGCCCCAGCTGCAAAGGAACAGATCTGTGCTTATTGGCTGACTTTCTGAGTAAAGAGGTGTATGTGAATCCAAGATAGGGATTTCAAGAACATGGCAATGCTGCTTTTATAGACCAGATACATTTTTTTAAGTTGAATTTTATTTTTTCTCTTGGGTAAAGCTAGAATAAAAGTAGCTAATGTGTAATACAGACATCTGTACTGAGGTAATGGTTTAGGCCATCATCAGGACAAAAATGTTGAACCATATTTTCTGAAAAGTCAGCAAATTACAGTGAGGGATATAAAGAAAGTTGAGTTAGGAGCCAGTGCATAATCTAAAATTTAGCAGTCAATCAAGAAATTAGGTTTATGTGCACTGTTTCTAATAGGGAATAAAATCTCTCCTGCTGAATGGAGTCACTGAAGTTATATGCAGTGTTTATATCCTAGTTGAGTTTCACCATCCTTGTACAAGTCTTCTGAGAACCTGTTTCCAGTAAGAGAACGAGGCTGGCAGTGCAGGCTATACACACATCTGTTTCCTGGAGCATGGCAAATCTGCAGTTTGCATCACAAACTGGGTTGCACATGTTCTAGAAAGCCTTGGGCATTGATTCTGAAAAGGAAATATGTTAATATGGGTTATTTTAGAATGGTTTTCAGGTTTAATTTAGTTGGTTACTCTGAAAACAGAAACCTATATAAATTCTCAGCAGAAGAAAAGAGACTTTACTTACCGTAAAGCTTTTTTAACTGCATAGAGTGATGGTGAAGTTTGGAGCGAATAGTTCTATGCAAAAGTTCTGGTGAGGTTTAACGAAGATTGTTGGCCATCAGAAGATGACAGGAAAATACCAGCAGAAAAGAAAAATGGATCATTAACTAGAGTCTCAGCTGACTAGAAGCACATTTTGTTTGCCTGCCTGACAAGCACATACATCACATGGAAGATTCACATTTGGTTATATTTTTTTGTGATCCGGTGACAACTGAAATACAAAATGTATAGCAGGAAGTTCTTGGTAACTTTCCAGGTCATGAAACCTGAAATGTTGTGCAAAACACTAGAAATTATTTCAAACAGGACTATGAGTGTAGTCAACACGTAAAAAGAAAAGCAGACACATTGTAATGAAAATCCATTTTCTTCATAGGTTTAGAAGAGGCACCTGCCAATTCTATTGCTTTAGGAAAAGTACTGAAACCCTCAGTGTTAATCTCTTGTCCTCCTAATATAATGCTGTAATCTGTATTTCCAAAACACGAAGAAACTCCCACCTACCATGGCCACGAGGGTCACCAAACATAGAACAAAGTATACTACAAACAACACAAACTAAGTCCACTACAAGCTACAACACTTCCAACACTACACAAGGCATTCACTAGACTGGAGTCTAACATCCTGGTGTCAGCAGGTGTCAAAGCACGTTACACACTTGTGACCTTATAGCAATTCCATATGTTCACCAGATTGGTAGTCAAATATGGACTCAGGCAGTACCCTTCTTCCTAAGTCAAATTTTGTTGTAACATTCTTAGGACAAATGCTATTTTTTCATAATCTTTTTATGTGAGTATTTTTGCAATGTTATTGTTAGATCAACATCAATTTCTCTTTCTTTTTTTCTCAGCTTATGTCAGAGGTCAACTATCCTATCAATTTGTCAATGCAATGAACAGCATAGCAGGCTTCTGTAATAGCAATTTCTAATCCTTTTCAGTTTTCAAATCTAATTTTTTTTTTCAAATGAGTTGCTTTCTCTTGTCGAGTTAAAACAAGGTACTATCAGTAGATATTTCTTCACAATGTTTTGTGATTTCTTAGAAATAGTCCATGGACCATCAACAAATACAGTTCACAGTTCGAGATTACCACTGTAGAAAGAATACTGATAGTATCGCTAATACTACACATGAATCTACTACCACTCATTTTCATCTGCTAATACTTGTTCTTGCACCTCGAAAAAAAAATCAGTTCTGCCATGAGGTCTATTGGAAAATCTGATTTCTCCCAGTTTGCAAATTAACTGATACTACAGGTTTGTGTTTTGGTATCTGTAGCAGTGTTGCTGATTGCCTCAATTTTGGTGTGTTTGTTTGTCCTTTTGAATCTATCTCTGGTGACATGTAATGAAATGAAGAATTCCTTCTTCATATTTGCTGAAGATTTATCATAGCCAAATGTTTAGGTGGTAATTATACAGGCAGGATGCGGGGAAGACTTTACATGTGCTTCTGTGGGAGCAGAATTGAATTTCTTGAATCATGGTTGGTGTATCCTTGAAAATGTTCCCGACTCAGACAGAATTCTGAGCCTGGAGAAGTAGTGACTGAGCAAGGATCTATTTGGATTGATCCCTATGACAGGAAGTCAGACTGTGGATTATGTGGTTCTTGGCTTCCACAGATTGTGAATTTCAAAATAGATGTGCAATACAATGGAAGAAAGTTAAATACTGTTAATGCCACTCATTTAAAAGAATTGTTCAACTTAAGGTTTAATTAGAGGTGAGATTAGCTCGTAGGACTTGGATCTGTAAAACTTACTTATTTGTTTTATAGGAGGAAATACTGGCTCCTATATTTAGTTCCAGGCATGCTACTTTAGATTTCAAGTTTATTCTATCCTCTCTTTAAGCTAAATAAAAAAATTAAAGTATTGCAAACATTGTGCCATTTGATTGTAACCAAAGTCCAATGGCAACTTTTTCTTCATGTTAGTTGAAAGCTAAAAATGGTGGAAAAAACATACTGGCCATTCTTGTTTTGATTGACACTGTGAATCATGGGTTTTCTTCTTATCTGCCTTTGTGCAATGAGATGCAACTGCGTTGGGATGAAAGCTTTGAGAGACTGACCTGGGGACCACTGTTTGACAGAGATTGAGATGGCCAAAGAATCTTTGCTTGTTGCCCTGTTCCCTGTCCATAAGCAGGCAAACGTCCCCTTCACCCTGCTGAGAGCCACCCATCACTGCAACTGAGCAAACCAAACAGAAATTTATTGAAGTGCTTTCCAAGTGAGACACTCTTGGGAAGGGCTTGCAGACTCAGTTGAGAGCTTACATCTGGACTCACCCATGTGTGTCTAGCTGGGAATCTTGCCTCACATCTCACATTAACTTGTTTAGGCATTTCCCAGGAATGCAAAGAGGTCCTGACATTCAATGGAGAAGTTTAGACAAGTTTCATGAAGCTAATTATATAAATGGACATAGAACCAAGTACTGGAAAGAGTCTTATGAAAAAGATTAATATTTCTGTAAGTAGTGCATAGGGATTGGTTTCTGATGGTTTGGCATGTGTGATTGAATTTACTTGTATCTAATAAGATACAAGAGACGTGGAAGCAATATCTTGAAGATCCTCACTCTTTGTTCTGAAATTGTCTGAGGAATTCAAAACTTTTTAGGAATACACATGAACATATCATGCTTGCTTGGGAGTCCTGAACAACAATTCATAGGAAGGAACAAAAACTTTCAGGCTTAGATACTTCAAAACAGCTATCAAAAAACATGTTCTGATGCTCTAACCGTTTCTACAGAGTCTTCTCTAAAAAAATCACATCTCCTCTTGTGGTACTTAGCATCATAAATATTAAATCTCTGTCCCAAAATACAACTCACATTTACTGATTGATTTTATAGCAGAATATCAAAGCTGAGCTAGCCAGAGAATGCTTATGATAGCTTCTTTCAAAGCTTTCCTCCAGATGGAGCATCTGTCCCCCTGCTGCTGTGCCAGTGTCTATAAAATAGACTATCACTAGCTTAAAAATTATTTTTATTGAGTAAAATGAAACCAGAAGTCTGTTGTGGTTTAGATTATTGTTTCATATATTAATATTAAGCACAATTTCTCAAACAGGGGTAATAAATGAGAACTGGCTTGTGCATTATATCCAAGCTTACTGTTAGTGCTATAAGGGGACAGTAACAGAGCAGTTTTTCAAAACTGAGTCTGTGTTCAGACTGTCTAGGATCTTATTATTTTAAAACATCAGAATTGCAGACATGCTTGTAATGACTGCTCAGAAACTCTGCTGGAAGAATATGTTGTTCTAAAGAAAAACTTTATTATTGGTCTTTGGCTAGGAGCAATCATATGCTGATGAAGTGTCTGCATATTTTTCCTAACCAATATTAACATACAATTACACAATTTAGTTGAAATATAATTTTCAACTAAAAAAAAAAATCAAACCGTCTCTTTTCTGGTTTTCTCTTTTCATTTCCCATTATCTAACATAGAACAATGAGTTAAGCTTAGTAAAATGTGCATTCCTGTTTTTTTTCAATGCACTATCTGCAAATTCATTACACAGTTATTTTGGAGCATTCATGTTTTTCTTTTTTACCCTTAAAATACAGAAACCGTCACTAGAATGGTTTCTTCAGTGTTAAAATTCCAAATATGAGTGTGTCCAAGATATATATACTTTTTATATACATAACCTGAGGCAACAGCCTTATATCCAGCTATTTGATGGAATATCCCATTCCCTTCCCATGGCAGCAGTGGAGCCATGACACAGGACTTTATTGTGAAGCTGTGAAGAATACTGTGAATAGTTACATCAGAAGCAAAAAAACGCTTAACTTCCCTAAGTTTCATGGAGCCAATCCTTGTTCACATCTACAAATTTGTGCTGTGTTACACTGAGGAGAGTCAGAATGACTGTCTGTCTGAGGCTTAATGATTTCAGGACTGACAGGTGGTAAATGAACAACTTCTATCTCATGAGAATCCATAAGGATTTAGTGAGGACTTAAATGCAACTTCCACCTGTCCCAGTAGAGAACTGAGTTTCAGTGTGTGTTCTAAATGCCTTGATCTTGTGCTATTCATCTGGCTCAGCAGAGAAAATGATTCCTGGTTTCAGTGGGAGTGAGATCTAGTTTCTAATCCTGCTTGTGTTAATTATGAAATGAACTCATCAGGGAGTTGGCTGGACGTAGCATTTTTATGCTTCAGCTGCAGCACCTCACAAGCAGCTTCCATGTTTACATCTGGTTTTACCTTAATCTGTAAACATTTCTAGATAGCAATCTTTTCTCTCATCTTGTTAAGCTAGTGGAAATGACTGTTTTCCTACCATCCCACAGACCTGAAAAATCAATGATTATTTAGACTATACCAGCATTTCCAGAAGATTGCTGCCACAGTTACCTTTCCTACTAGCTTACAAGCAGTGTGTCAAACCAGAGTGAAGGGAATCTCAGCTATGTTCTAAGAAATATTCACCCCATGCCACTACAGTTTTGGTTAAAGGTACTGAGCCAGTGACGAGAGAAAATTTTCACTTGAAATTATCCATTTTCTTCTACTCTCTGGAAGAGAGCAGAAATCAGCTATTCAGTTAAGCCTTACTTTAGGCCTAATTGGAATGTCTGATCACTCTTCTGTATCTAATTCAATTTGTGAAAAAGAAATGTCAACCCTCTCTGACTACTAAGGATAGATCCTATGCCTGGTATCCATTCTAGCAACATGCTTGTCTCAGTGGCACAGCAATTAGTCATTTCCTTTATACTTGTCCCTTCAGTGAGGACTACCTTAGAAAAAGGAGGCCAGACAGAATTAGGAATTTCAAGTCAATTCATGGCATGAGATTTATCACCTGGACAAAGAAATGTCAGTTCGGGCTCCAAAGCTGAGTATCTTATATCACTTTGGGAAAAGCCCTCTTTAGTGCTTGAGTTGCAAAATTATGGTTTTCTTTCTACAAATAAATCTTGCTCTCCTTTTCTTTTCTGAGTTTCATTCCCCCACTGAACGCTAAGAAAAATCTTATCTCACAAAGCTGCCAGGTTTAAGGGCAGGAAAAGGGCAGCAAACTTGACACAGACAAAAAGGAGAATGAGGTTTTAGTTCACAGCAAGACCTTTTTATCTGTGTTAGGGTCTGGCCAGACGTCAAACAAAAAAAATGTGATGGCATGGCTCATCATCCCCTAATATGGAAAGGATGGGTGTGCATTACAGGCAAGGTGCTGTTCTTATGATTTTGGCGCTGTTGATTCTCTCGAAGGAATGGGTGCCCTGCAGAGTGACCTTGACAAATTAGAGGTCTGGGTGATCACCAGTGAAGTTCAAGAGGGGGAGGAGCCAGACTCTGCATCTGGAATGGGGCAACCCTGGATGTGTGGACAGACTGGGGAATGAGAAGTTGGAGAGCAATGCCATGGAAAGGGACCTGGGGGTCCTGGTCGATGGCAAGTTGAACATGAGCCAGTGTGGGGCTGACTTTCAGCGGATCTTAGAGAAATTCGGCACCACCCCTGATTTTCCCAAGGGAAAGCAGTTTGCCTTCCTAGGGAACAGCTCTGTGAAAAATTTCATGTTCTCAAGGAAGGCTTGATAGAGGTTTTGCAAGCATTCTCAAAATAACAGGTGCTGTATTTCACTTTAGTTTGTTCTATTCTTGTGTGTGTTCTCAAGGCATGGTCTCTCTGTCTCAGCCAGTGGTGGTAGAGAGGTGTTGTGTCATTTAACTAATCAAGTGGCTGTTAGCAAAAGATCCTATGAAAGGGATTGCATTATTACAATAAAGGAGCCTTCTGATTCTTTGAAATCTCAGAGTCTTTCTCTTCATCCTCTGGGGAAGAACAATAAGCCAGCAGTGCACTGGCAGCCAAGAGGGCCAACCCTGTCCTGGGGGGCATCTGGCACAGCATTCCCAGCCAGACAAGGGAGGGGCTTGTCCTGCTCTGCTCTGCACTCATCTGAGGGGCAGCCTCACCTGGAGTGCTGGGGGTAGTGTTGGGCAAAACAATATAAGAAAAATATTAAACTGTTAGAGAGTGTCCCAAGGAGGGCCAGGAGGATGATGAAGGGGCTTGAGGGGAAACCATGTGAGGAGAGGCTGAGGTCAGTTGGTCTGTTCAGCCTGGAGAAAAGAGACTGAGGGGAGACCTCACTGCAGTTACAATTTCCTTGTGAGGGGAGGAGGAGGGGTAGACACTGATCTCTTCTCTCTGGTGGCCAATCACAGGACTGGAGGGAATGGCCAGAAGCTGTGTCAGGGGAGATTTAGGTTGGATATTAGGGAAAGATTCTTCACCCAGAGGGATGTCAGGCACCGGAACAGTCTCCCCAAGGAAGTAGTCACAGCACTAAGCCTGACAGAGTTCAAGAAGTATTTGGACAACACTGTGGGGCACATCTCTTGGAGATGGTGCTGTTCAGGGCCAGGAACTGGGCTCAATTATCCTTGTGGGTCCCTTCCAACTCTGCATATTCTGTGATTCTGCAAAATAATTAGCCAAGTGTGCCAGAGGTCTCTGCATATCTGATCATGTTCAGCTATGATGACAATAACTAGCACCATTTAACTGGAATCTGCCAAGAGGAGGGTCTACCTCACTTCCAATTTTTGTTCAGTTTTAAGGCAGTTGAGAAAACGTAAACTGAGAGATGTATTTATGTGTGCTTCCAAACCGAGTTTAATGCATGCCATTCTGCAGTACCATGAGCAAGTCTGAATGCATTTTGAAACAAATTAAGTTCTGCAGCACCTGAGCAGAATTTAGTGAAAATCTCAGCTACATTCTGCACAGAAGCAAAGAATAATTAGTCATGGAGTTTGTCCAACACCATGAAATAGAAACCTGGCTTTATTTTATACACTTTGACTTCCTCCCCACCTGCCTATGTTTATTACATTTCAATAATGAAGTGGAGCTAGAAAACATGCCCTTTATTCTTTAAAAAATTCAATTTATAGATTTTGTATGTGGTTTTCTTAATTCCTGTAAATAGATTTGCTTAGGGAGCAGTAAACACATGAAAATTAATTTGAAACCATAATCAGCCTATGGAGTACAATTATTCTTTCCCAGACTAAACAAGCTTCAAGAAATTTCATGTTAGCCTTCTTCTGATGGGACAGACTGTTGTTGAAGAAAAGGATTCTTTCCAAGATCTTCATACTTTCTTTCCATACCTTGAGGAGGAAAGGTGTAGGACTGTTGCCCTAATTTTTCTGTTGCTATTCTCTTGGGAATCGTCCAAGTCAAATTTTGGAAATACAATGAATTAACTTTGGGAGCCTGTTTGCATTTGTGCCATGAAGAGCATGGTATTTTCTCAAAGAAATTAGGCCAGCTATGTTGGTATACTGATGGTAATCTTTTCCTGTCACGTGGTTGCTCTTAACCACCAGATCATCTCCTAGGACACGTTTAGAGAGGTGTTCATGCACATTGTGTTGGATCTTTTTTTCACTAACCTGCTAAGAATTGTTATGTTGTTATGGGGATACAATATACTTCTATGAGAAACAGAAATCCAGTCGAATCTGAGACCTATGGTTCAGATCTAGCAGAAAACCTGACTATTTTCACTACAGTCGGACTCAGGCTCGATACACAGAAACCAAATCTGAATGGAGCCATATACAGACTTTGGGTATGAGAGAAATATTGCTCCATGTTTGCTCTCAAAGGAGAAAAGCCTGTCACGTGCAAACACTGCTCTGCTGAAGTTTTGGTGGGTTAGTTTAATTGGACCAACATTGGACTCCAGCTTCACAAACTTCTGTCAGAATAAGTAATTTCATACCTAAGAAAGAACAAAACTCCAGTGTAGTAATAAAGTTCTTTAATTATTTTCTTGTGTAACAATCAACACATATTATTTTTTATTATAATAATTAGGACTAGAGAAATAAGCTCGAGCCAAAATAAAAGCCAATTAGGTATTATTGTTATTAATACTATCTGATGGTGTGATCTGCAAAACTAATGGGTACATTTTAAATGCCTTGGATGAAAATATTGAAACTTGAAGGAATGAAGTTAACGTCTAAATTAAAGGCCTAATTTATTTTTTTGTAGAATGCCAGGCTGTTAAACAAAGCCAAACCCAGTGGCGTGCCAGTAAGTTAACAACATACCACCATGAGAAAAACTTCAGTTGGATTTATGGTCCCTCTGTCTGAACCTTTTCTGTTTGAAGATGCCTAACTTAAATCTGCACCATGGGTGGCAGGACTGTGAGAGAGGGAAAAGGCTGCAGTCACTTTCCTGGTCCCTCTTGCAAAGCAATGGCACAATAGCACCAGTAGCCTATAGGGGCTTTCTTCATGTTAGGAAGAAGCAGACAAACTGTCTCCTCTTGTTCTAGTCACAGCATTGCTTTCTTAGGGAGTTGTTTTTTCTCAGCTTGAAATGTTACAAATAATAAAATGAAGCATTGTTTTCTATTCTGAAGTTCTTTAATAGTGAAGGTGATGTAAAAATTATTTCTGACTGGAAAGAATTCTTCTCCCTTCTGCTGTTTTAACTATTGGAACACAAGAAAGAAGGAATCATGTTCAAGGAATAAATAAAGTAAAAGACGGGGAAAAACCCTCAAATATTTTACTGGGCAAGTAAATTATAAAAAAAAATCAACCCCATCAACAACTTTCACTTTTGGAGTCCTTGTGACTTAATTTGGTATTTTGTCTTTCTGCTGAAAACCTCAAAAAATATAACTAGGCAGTTTCTCATGATAATTGTTGGACAAAATTCCCTTTACTAGCAGAAAGATAACACAAACTTTTTGACTCGTTCTGCTTCACGTTTTGAAGATATAGCCAAACTCTCCTGCTTATAAATCATACTGCAACAACACAGACACTCGAGGGAGAGATATTCTTCAGTGTACTCTTTCCCTGGAAGTCATTCAAAACTGGTAGGAGGAAAACAGGCATCCTGCCATGAGCCAGCATTGTCCTCTCTCTGCTTTCTACATCTGGCAGAAATCCCTGCTGTCACTCCTACCCCATCCTATTTTACCTCCCCCTGGAATCTATGTGGAGGGTTGTTTTTTTAGCATTATTTAATCAGTCATCCAGCCTTCTCGTTCTGCCCAGATTTCTCCTCTGAATACTTGCTCACTTGTCTGAAGTTGCCTTCTGTGCCCATCCTTGTATACCATGGAGACAACTGCATTTATACTGTCCCATGGGGTGTCAGAAACATAATAAAGCCATGACTGTACATTGCATTGAGAACCTGAGAGAAAAATCAATAACAGAAGCATGCTTAACTAGCCTGTGTTTTGTAATGTATAACATTGCTGGACAGCAAAATGCCCTGGATGAACCAGAAATACTCCATTGAATTCAGCTAAAGGGTGAAATTCTGGACTTTCTCATATTTAAAGTAATTTATTTTTTTTTTGCACAGCTGTTCTCTGGTATTTAGGAATTTGTTTTAGCTAATTCAAACACAGCATAGACAGAGTAGCTACAGATCTGCTTTAATTTGCACCACCTGCCTTATTTCCCTTGCCTGTACCTAACTCCCCATAAACCTCTCAAAGCCTCATGTTCAAAAGTTTGGCTGTGGGTGGTTAACCAGACCATCCAAATCGTATGGGATGTCCTTGAACCTACACCCTGCCTCAGCAAGTTCAGGGAAGTTTTTGAGAACAATTTTTGTCCCCTCTTTTAGGAACCCCCCAGAAGAAAAATAGGCTTCCTGCCAGCTTTCATATAGCTTATATTATTTTCTCTGACTCTTTATCCCAAGCTATGGTCCTGGGAAATAGTTTATACTACTGCCAAAAGGAGGCAAGGATTAAAGGATTAAAGGATTAATTAGTTGGGCAATCAACAATATTGATAACAAAAATAACAACATGGTCACTTTAAACTCTGATCTCCATGCAAGCGGAAAACCTTCTTTTTGCAGAACATTCAAAGAATTAAAAAGTATCCAAACAAAAAGTGGAATGGAAAACAATATTCATTTGTAGGAAAAATAAATGAAATTGTTCAAACTCTCTCATCCTTCAAGGAAGATTTTGTTTTTACTAAATAATTCCTTAAAGCTGAATTTAATTTCAGTGCAGAAGGAGACGTCTACTCAGGAACACAAATTTTCTTAACAAAAGTTAGACTTTTTTGCATTTCCTTTTTTTTAAGCAGAGAAATGGTCTCTTTTGAAAAATAATATGTCTTACTTCTACCTACCTCAGGACAGCCTGTGTTTTCTTTTTTTTGTAACACATTGAACTGTTTACCAGATATTATAAATTTTTCCTTTTACTCCACAAATATTTCTCTCAAAGTATCATGTCTAGCAAGAGCATCCCTTTCAAACATGTCAGTCCCATAAGCTTAAGGCAGTAGTATGTCCTAGACCTAATTCCCATGATTTCTGCCCTGATCTACATTTCCTCTTATTTAGCCAAACTTCCCAAAGAGACTTTGTAGCCATTGATTTTTTTTTTCCTATTAAGTGTAAGCTTAATACCCATGATATAAACTTCTCTGCCTCCTTGCTATGTCATACCATTTCTGCTTTCTTAGTTCTAGAATTAGGAGGGAACCAGAGGTAAGTTAGATCTATGAACTGAATCCTTTCAGATGCTGAAGCTAGCTAATAAATTCTGCTTAACTCAGACCTGGCATTTTTTTTTCTTCTAGAAAATTATTAAGTACATATAATTTTTGTGATCCTTGATAGGAGGGTGATACTGGATAGAATTTACGTTTATACTAAACAGTAGGGCTGAGTAGGTTTCAGAATTATGACTGTTTTTCTATGTATAACTAGTACAGTCAAAAACAACCAATTGTATTAGAATGGAAAAATTTGTTACAATTTTTCATCATGTTTAGACAACAGGATCAGTTGTAAATGGTTTCATGCCTGTAGATAAGGCAATTAGATGAGTATAGTTTTAATGTTGCTGCATGCAGCAGCAGACTGGAAAACATTCAATTTATATAAAGTTTCATCAATCTTTAAATGAAGTTTAGTTTCAATTAGGATATGCTTTGAACCTGACACCATGACACACGGATGCACACGCTCACTCTTTCAGTTGTGCTTCGTCAGTTATTTAGGGTCCTCTAAGTGACCTTTCTCTGTATCTTGGCAGGTAGTGAGAGTGGCAAATGAATGCAACTTTTTGTACCACTCTTGGCTCAAAAATGAGAAATTTATTCCTGAGGACATCACCTCTCACTGTACCCTTCTGTTTCAAGTAAATGTTTTTTGTTTGGAGCTATTATGAGAACACTGCTCCTTCTCACTCTTTCCAAATGAGAACCACATGCTGGTAGCTTGAGATCTCTGGGAGAACAGCAGTGCAGTTTCTGATATGTGATTTTGCCTGTTTGCATTGACAGCTATCTCAAGGGAATAATGAAAAACTCAGAATGACAACTGTTCTATTATAAATATTATCATCTTGGGAAACAGTTTGGAGAAGTACATAATGACCAAAAGTAATATTACCTAGCCTTCTATGAAAGGACTCTTTTCATTATGAGCAACCAAAATACATTAAGCTAACATAAGCTGTGACAATAATTTATATTTCCAAGTAGATGGAGTTTGTCAGAGCTAGAGGTGAGACTTAGATTTGTTTCATAAATAGAAAAGGGACATAATGACTAAGATGCATGTGCTTTATTTCCATTCTGACCTGCAGTTGGACTCAGGGTTTCTCATTTTTACCTTCTCGTATTTGAATTTGCACTATTTTTGCTCCTATTGCCAAAATTCTGTCTCCCAAAATTCCTTTCTCCTTTTCACCTTTCCCAAAACCATGCAAAAATGCTAAGCATTGGTATCATGTACAGATCACAAAAACCAGAAATACTGTGGTTGATTTTGGTATGTGACCTGTTACTCTGACATCCTCAAATGATGGCATTGTTACAGCCTTGCTGAACAGGACTTTACTGGGAGTGCCCAAAAGACAACCCAATTCCCTTGAGTGCCACAGCCATACTTTAAAATGTAAATATTTACATATTATATTAAAGATATAAATTACACTAATATTTTTAATAAGTTCTCCACTTCCCTATGTTTGTGCAGTGGATAATACTGGATTTCCAAGGAGCAACATGTACATTGTCATGTAACTGTGCTTGTATGCACAGAAGGAAATGTTTTGGTCTCACAGTTAACATATGATAGTAGTTAATTCTAAGTGCATCGGAGTTGACACTTGCAATATTCTTTGAGTACTTTTTTTCTCCCATAAATGGATATCCTGCTTTTTCTTTTTATTTAGTAAAAAAAGCTGATAAGAGCACATCCACTTGGGAAAAATTGCCAAATCTAACTTGAACAATATTAGAAGGAAGACTATAAGACCCTGCAACCTGTAGCATAGACCTGAACCACTTGAACAACCAAGAAGTTGATAAGAGTGGTGTGGTACTACTTATGGTGTGGACCAGTGCTGGACACCACAACTTGTGGATTTCATTAAGAGATAGAAGAATAAAAGGAAAAGACTAATAATAATATTTTCTATTCTTGCCTCTTGAAATGCCTTTCTAACTGACTTTGTTTTGTTTTGGTTTAGCAGTTTTCTTTTCATAAGTGGGATTAGTTTTTATCAAAATGAATTAAAATAAATTTTAGTAATAATAATTCAACTATCCAAGATGTAAGATAACTGAAATAATTAACTCAGCTTAATAAATTCCTGTGAGATCCTCCACTGGTACCATCAGTAGGAATGCAGAACTGAAAAAAATAAGGTAATTAAGAGAAATGTCACATAATTTTTTACAGAAAAAAGGAAGTGGGAAAAAACTTACTTGAAGTTTAGCTGTGTTTGCCAGAAAAGAATAAGATTAAGTATAATGGTTTTTGCAATATGTGGGGGCAATCTGAAAAGGTCCTGTTTGAATTAATTGTGAATAAACAAAAAAGGTGACCTGGAGCAGAGGAAGGAAAAGAATCTGTTTCTAATGGAAAAATGAACTTTCTATAAAAAAAATATCCTGCAAGATTATATTTGGAGGTTTTGCCACGTAGATGTTGTGGTTCAATGTCCTTGATTTTTTCTGGCCGACTCGTGGTCTGGAGAATGAGGGATGGGCTCTGTATGAAGTATACAAGTTATGCTTTGAGAGACCTAATCTAGCCAGTAAAGGTGAAAGCAAATGAAATTTAAAAAATAATGCATCTAGATGACACTTCCCAAAAACCAATACCCAGGTTCGTTATGAGTTTTTACCCAAAATGAACATCAAAGTTTTGAGTAATAATTTTTCTATCTCTTTCCAACTACAACATAACACTTGTGTCTAAAATGCCCTAGAAATGAGCACGGACTTGAGGAATTCCTTGGATACTTTTTCAGTAAGAGCAGTATCAGTACTTTCAAATTTCTACCAGAGACAGGGAGACTATGGATGGGATACTCCGAAAATTCCATACCGAGCAAGAGCATGCTCTTGAAACACCTCAACTCTTCTTTATATGATGAGAAGGTGATGACCAGGAAAAAATGGCTCTGAGTCTTTTTTTAAACAATACCTACTGCAGCTGGGATTGGATGCCTCTTTCCTGGCTACTTTAAACTTTTTCAGCAGCAAATCTCAGTCAACCCTGTTTGCAAGTAGAGCTGCAAGGTAAAGGCTTTGTTTTAATTGGCAGTGTTGTCCAGGATACAGAAAAAGACAATGTGAATGGAACAGGAAGACACAACAGACCCACCACAGAGAAGGTTACAGCTGCCTTGGCATTCACTACACTGCTTGCTGCTACTGCTGGCATTTTAAATATTTCCCCTGATTCTTTTCCCTCTCTTTTATTTTGGAAAGAGTCCTTTGCAAATCTGAAATAACTAATGAATAAGGACACCCACAAATATTTACTAGGGCTGATAAACAATGGAAAACTCAGTGAACGATCTCAGCTTATTTTTACAAAGATGAAAAGCTGTTCATGTTTGCCAGGTCTAGAAGCCTCGGGCCATCACCATTAAAATAGTAAAGGCATCATCAGAATGAAAAGGACTTGAAAATTGAGTTCTAGACCTTGTCTCCACAGCAAAATGCACATTTTAAAAGCAAAAATATTGCTTTCAAACCACATTATTCAAGCAAACATGAATGCCACAGGGTGGGCTTTTTGTGCATTTACCTAACTAGCAAATATAAGCCTCTGGTTGAAGTCATTTCCAAAAGGATCTTTGGCTTCTTACCTGTGAAAATGAACAGACAAGTAATATTATCGCTGTTTCTGATATAGAAAGTTTGTAAAAAAAGCAGGGCTGGGCACAATTATTCACAGCTTGGAAAAGTTTTTCCAGAACCAGAAGAGGCGCAAAAAAAAGTTTGAGATGAATTACCATGCAAGGAGAAAAATAAACAGTACGATATGCTTAGATAACCAAACAGAAGACACAGAAACATTTTAACTGGCATGGGTTGTCTCCCTAGAGAAAAAACGCCCCGTATTACTCTCCTGAACCTTCCAGGGCCAGGGCCCTACAGGATGAGGGGGCTGCCCATGGGGGTCTGTTGCGACAAGGCATGACAGCCTGGAGTCTGTCCTTCCACCTCAGCAAGGTGCAGGCAGCTGGGGACACTGGGACAGTCTCATCCTTGGGCACCAGGCACCTTCCTGGGGATGGGGACGACCAAGGCTGGACAAGGTCTGGACCTGGCTTGGCAGGACTGAGGGGAGCTGGGGACCAGACCTGCTGCGGAGTCGCTGAGACAGGGCTGGTGGCCCTGGGGGCTGACACGGGGTCCTGGCTGTGGACAGCCTGGGGGGAGCCCCACAATCTGGGCAGGAACATGACATATCGCAGGACATGGACCTAGTAATGAGAATGATTTCTATTTCCAGGTACAACTCAAAGAAATAAAATATTCTCAGATTTTGTATTATTCAAATGAGTGCTTTGTTATTTTTCCAGAAGACAGGATTTCTGAAACTGTGAGAAACGTGTAAGCCAAGTCAGATAACATGGCCTGTTGGTGTTGTAAGACCTCATAGTCTGTGGATCTCCTCTCCAGTTTCAGTTTAAACATGGTGCCCATTCAGCCTAAATCAGGCCTTTCCTGCAACAGAATGAAATAAAAAATACCTTCTCTCGGTATCAAGTCTCTGTGGACAGTTACCCAAGTTCAATTAAATCCAAGTAAATTTTTGTTTATCTATTGGCTTATGTTTGGGCTTTAAGCTGCATTTAGAATAAGTTCAGATATAGTCCTAGATCAGAAAATGCTAAATTAACACATAATATCTCCCAACACCATTTTTCCTCAGGTGTCAAGTAAAGACTTAGTTTCTGTGGCATTCATTCACTTTGTTTCTGTGCTTCATTTGAACAGTCTGATGAAGGAAATTGAACAACAGCCCTTACCATCTTCCTACAGGAGGGTCTGTCTCAGGTGGGAATGGGAGCAGAGATAAACAGAGGAGCTTCCTCTTCATCACTTCATTGCAAGGCCAGAGCATGGTACAGCAGAAAAGACTTTTTCCAGATGAAACCCTCTCCTATATTGTGTAGGGCTCTAACATGTCATGTGAGAGAACACAGTTTGTGTGCATTTCTGCCCAAACTAGATAGAGAAATTATAGTGAACCAGTTGTTTATGAAGCCAACTATGTTTGAGAGCTGGTAAGCACAATAACTGTACTATAGCAAAGGCACTGGCACTTGCCAGAATCTGCTCTTCAATTGACTGCTGTGCTAGCAGACTGCCAACTGGGTTAATGGGACCAGGAGCTGGAAGTCTTGAAAGCTTTTTGGCCAGTCTTTTTGCAGCAATCAGTAAAGTTAGAATTGCCACTGCCTTTTGCACCATGGTAAATTGTTGTGTTACTACAAAACTTCTACCCTCTGTTAATATCTCTTTTATAATGCCACAAAGGCTTCAGAATTTGTTTTGGGAGTTGTTAGGATTTGCATAAACATTTGACAACTTGAAAAATGGTAGATAGATACCGGTAAATGGTAATAGGAGGAATAAGAAATGTTATTTAGAGGCTGGACCAGATAATCTTTTGAGGTTCCTTCCTGCCTGGGTTGTTCAATGTTTGCTTCTAAAGGAAAGCAGAAAATTCTTGGCAAAAGCCTGCAAATACCTGGGATTGATGATGCTTGAAACAGATACACAAAATAGCTTAAAAAGCCACAGACTCACTTGCTCTGCTGTTCTGCTACATATGCACCCTGAGGGAGAAAGCAGGTTTTGAAAAGTAGATTCTTAAAGGCCTGAAAATGAGATTTTTGTAATTCATATGGCACCAGAGTAGGCAGTTTAAATACCACAGTAGCAGCATGTTTTTCCCTTGGCCCAAAGACTCTGCTTAGCTGCAAGTGGAAAGTTCATGTGCTGCCCCAGGCATTTCTAGCTTGCACTGTCAAAGTGGCATGAGAGGACACCTCCATCTGCTGTGCCTGGCAGCAACCAGGCTGCCCATGGCTACACAGGCAGGCTTGGAGGCTGCAGGGCTACAGCTGGCCAGGCTTGTGCATGAGAGACTGGGAAGTCACTATTGCAAGCCCACTTAAAGAGTTCTCCTAATTCCAACATCTCAACAGTATATAATGAGTCAGGTAAACTTTTTGGCTTTTTTTTCTTTTTTTTTTGGTAAATAAACAGTTGGTTAGTTGCCTGGTTTTGGGTCTTTCAAACAACAAGATTGTGGATTTGTTATTCTTGTATTATTTTTTAATAGAGAAAATGTGAATGTAAACCAGTCAGGAAAAAAAATGGCATAGAATGTCAATGTAGTACCTGAAATTACTTATATCTCATTAAATGAAAGTGATTAGATTGCAGATTGTCTGCAAGGCTGATAGAATTGTGTGTATTTAATGTCTGTGAGATGGAAAAAAAACTGAAGGGAGACCATGTAATGATATTCTCACTTAAAACATTGTGGGAAAAAGTACTGGTTTTGCCTTCTTTCAAGGAAATGAACAGAAATGATGAGCTAGATTCTTAGCAGAGAAGACACTGCAAAATTCCCTCCATTAACAGACACAGTGAAGTGCCACAGATTGTAGAAGTTTATGTATAAGGTGTTAGTGAGCAGGCTGAACATGTTGTAGTCAAGAATCAGACATGCCTGATTCTCAGCTGGGCAATGGGATGGAGCAAACATCATGTCATGTTCCTTTTTAGCAGCCTTTTCTACCATTTTATGAACTTTTTTTCTTCAAACTTTCAGTCAGAGTTTAGCTTTTGGGCACTGCTTAGGTTTTTATTTGCCCACCTGTCCTCCAAATATGCATATCTAACTCCACTCCCAGTCTCCAGGTCCTGGAACTGGTAGCCTATTGGTATATGGTCTGGTTCCAGAATGGCATTGCTGACTTTGTCTCCCAAACAACAATCAAATGTCATCATTGCAGAGCTCTCCAAGAGTTTGTATAAACAAAGCGCTTTTTATGCTAATCATTTTTTCTCTTTCCATTATAGTGCTTCCATTAGAGTGCTAGGGTAAATACAGCACCAACTGGAGCTGGTGCTTTAGCATCTCTTATATTCTTTTTTTCCTCTGAGTGTACCTAAACAAGGTCTAGAACTCAATTTGCCTGTAGTGTAATTTGGCATTACAGAGCCAAGTTTCAGAGCTCCTATCAGAAGACCTGAACCATCAGTAGTAATGACTTTTTTAACAAGGATACAGTGGTAGGACAAGGGGAATGGCCTTAACCTGAAGGAGGGTAGATTTAGATTAGATGTTAGGAAGAAGCTCTTTACTGTGAGGGTGTGGAGACATTGCCACAGGTTGGCCCTGTACATATTGGTATTTAGGAGCTGTTAAAGAAGTATATGAAAATATACTCAGGAAAGAGTGAAAAGAGTTATATGAAAAGACTCAGGAAAGTTTTGATGCCTGCAGATGACATAAACCTTCTTCATTTTTAAAACTGGTGGGCTTTGCCACCATTTTTTATGTGGTTGATAAGAATTTCCACCCTCCTCCTCACCTTCTAATCTGAAGCCTGGCTGACTGTTTATTTGACAAAGCTTTCTTCTACTGTGCTTGTCTGAAAAGGGGCATTTTGCATTTTTCTGCTCTGGCATAATGAAAGAAGTGCCACAGATAAATTAGCTTTAAACTAGACCACCAGATACTATAGGTGCTGATTTCTAACATTTTAATTAATACCTCACTTGAACAAACAAAATTTCTCTTCCTGGTGATGACTTTGGGTACTGACAGCCACTTTTTTCCATCATCATGAGCTGCTTATCTACTTCTGGTATTGCCGTAAATCGTAACTAAATATTCCTCTTCCTCCTTGTCTTTTCTTCTCCTTATTTTCCTCTAATTTGTGCCACCTCAAAATTTATTACCCATTTCCTTTTATCTTACCCACCTTCTATTTTCAGCAAGACTACAAGTTTTGTAGTGCTAAAAGACAGGCTACTAATTCAGCCTTTTTTGCATGCCTAAGTGATTTGCATATTAGCAGACATAGAAGATAGCTTTGGAAGAAATGCAAGACCATGGAAGACAATAAGTGTTTTTCTGTTGATTCCAATATAGTCAAAATTAGTGTTTATCCAAAACATGCTCACTTCTTTATTATTTTTTAAGTGGTGTCTCTTCTTAGGGATGGATAATCTTAGATTAATTATGTTGGCTTCTGAAAGTTCTTTTTATCATGATACACTGAAAAGGGCATAAGATAGGTCCCTCTCTCTCTTCCTTTCAGATTTTCCTTTTCTGGCCTCACATGATAGCACAATATATTCCAATCTCTTACTAGAATTATATTATCTCATCACATTTCCCTGAATAGTTCTGATCCCACTGCAAAAGATGCCATATCTTTTTGACTGTTATTTTTTATGCCTTTGAAGACAAATGAAGTCTTGGGGTTCAAGGGTGGAGGCTCTGCATTATACAACACCACTTATTTGATGAATCCAGCATGTACTTGTCTGTAAAATCTGTTCCTTGACATGTATACACAAAAAATGAGTGAATTAACAGGAAAGCAGTACCTACATAGAATGACAGTGGTAATATCATCTGATGGGTAAGGACAGGGCATGTTATTTTCCTTCTTTCCTCTCTAATTTCTGTGGTGTCATTCAGAAACCTTCTCTGTAAGTACATCAGTTACAGGAAACTCTGGATAGAGGTGATGTGAGTATGGGTCCCAGTGGTTCACATTGCAGAGACAAACATATACATGTCCAGTGTTATATTATTGGGTTTTTTTAGACTAGGTTAAATTCTTTTCTTCCTGTTCTGCATTTGTTATTATCTGGTCTTTGACATGACTTGACCCTACTCTGCATGGTCTGTGCGTGGTTTTGTTTATTCCTGGCTCACAGCCACCTTTGTTTTGTTTCAAGGTAGCATTGAAACAGAAATGATGAGGTAAGCAGGGCTAAGAAACACCTTCCTCCCTACCAACACCCCTGTGTCATAATAGAAATGATTGCAATACTCTCAGAACATCTGGCTAGGCTCTTACTAAGAGAAGATT
Organism: Irena cyanogastra; assembly: GCA_013397155.1. NCBI lineage: Eukaryota > Metazoa > Chordata > Aves > Passeriformes > Irenidae > Irena > Irena cyanogastra. The sequence goes on along the minus strand of VWZV01009864.1, from coordinate 96,249 downwards.
TTATAATGTAGACTACCATGTCCTACTGCAATATTTTCCTTGCAGAAACCTTAAACCACTTCCTATGTTTAAAAACATTTTTATGAAAGAGGAAGATTGAGATATGAAGTCCAGGGCTGAAGTAGAAAGAGCAAGACAGGCACAGTGAGAATAGACCACATATTTCCTAACACAGCAGGAATTATTCTTATGCACAGCTTCAGAGCTGGTTTAATTACTTTGGTGGTGTTAGTTTAGGCTGTTCCCTGTAATGGATGTGCATCTCTCTGACTCTTGTCATAATCTTATAGGTTTAGGTTTAATATTAGAAACTGAGAAGTGTATGCTTGTATCTCAATATCAATTCCATGTAGTCACAGCTTAATAGCTGTTATAATAAATATAGCATATTTTAAATTATTTTGATACTTTTATAGACAATTAGCTGTTAAAAAGCAAATAAAGAATGATGTTTGCAATCTGTTTTGATTTTCATCAATAAACCACTTCTCTCTATTCACATCTCTTGCACATTACAAAAAAAGTCTTTAAGTGCTTTTTGTCACTGAGGAATGTGACAAATGACCAGAATGTTCCACTTCAGCAGCATCCAAATGATTGTGGAATAAAGAGACTTTTATTTCAGAATGACATTTCTAATGGAAATTGTTCCAAAATAGGTTATTGCACAGTACCTATTTGATTCACTTTGGTAATACAAACTCTAGACTGATTTAGTTAAACCAGTATTCAGACTTTATGCAGGCTAATTCCCAGACTTCTATTCTCAAAATGTAATGTACTCTGAAAAAAAAAAATTAAATGGACTGACTGGATTAGATTTGCCATGAAGTTTGAGTCTTTGTATTTTTCACCTTTAATTTATTCTAACAGATTGCCTATTTGTAATTAAGACATCAATTAGCCAGTTCTGAAAATATGTTTTAATTTAAGAGCAAATACAAACACATTTAGAAGAAATGTATAGCTACTCTTTTTCATGCTTGGTAATCAGTTCTGCTTTTGCCTTGGTGATTCAGGGATCTTGTGGGATAACCTTCTTTACAAAACATGATGTGTGACTTCTCTTCCTTAGTGACTATGTTAGCTCCAGAGGTGTGCTTAGGAGAATAAACAATTCAGCTTTTCCAGACATCCAGATCTGACTTTATGCTCTGGGCAAATGGTCATGCAGGCGTTTATTTTATTAGACCTTGTTTATCTGTTATTAACTGTTAGCTATAGATGAGCACAGGACTGTGGTTTTGGTCTGATGCTTTGTTGTTTTTTAATATAAACAGCCTTTTGAACATCATGATTTGCCTTCTGTGGGCTGGAGATACAGAGGAAAATTAAACAAAACGAAAAACCAAAACAAAGAAACCACACCAATGCACAAATAAATAATGAAATGCATGACGTTTTCTGTATGGAACTAGCAGCAGACAAGTTCATTAATTAAATCATCCAACATGACATGTAATGGATAGTAAAAATTAGGCTAGTGGTAGTTTTCCACATTATTTTGCTTCTTTTACTTTAAGTATTTAGATACTCTAAGGCTCTCTAAGTGATTTTTTGAATACAACATTCCAACTGAAATTAAGTTAACTTTGGATAACAAGCCTGGATCAGCCCATGATCCAGACATCCCTCCTAAATTTGACTCTAAGGAGAATAAAAACTTCTGCTGGGCCTTCATCTACCAGATATTTCATAAGGTCCAGAATGTCAAGCACCATAATGGAATAAAGTTTATGTCAAGTTACGTATTACTGTCCCTCAGGTATCTCCATAGTACTGGCCACTGAGAGTTAAATACCAGTGGCAACAACAACCTGTCCTGGAGGCTTGCTCAGAAGCGGTGGGTGGTGTAAGATTTCCACATCAATTGCCAACCAAAACATGAAGGAAAATGTGTCCACTTGTATGGTTAAGAGAAGGGGAGAATCTAAACCAGCCTGGGAAAACAGCAAACAGAAAATATCATTAATCTGGGTGAACTGGGTGTTGCTATGGACAAGTTGTGATTACTAGATGGCTGAATGGCTGAAGGCAGTGGGAAGTTTGGGTTCAGTGGGCAGATAATTCAGGCTGAAAGCTATAGGTTTTTTATACCTTATCCGTAAGAATTTTTCCCTAAAACAATAGTAGCTATTGATGTTTAGAGGTATTTGACACACGCAGGAGGTACTGTTTTGTGAGAGAACATCATGTTACATGCAGACCTGCGAGAAGCAAGAATCACAAAAATTTTAAAGAAAAAAAAATTATGAGCTTTTCAGACCAGTGACACAGACACAAGAGGGTTAGATTCTTCAGAAGAGTTTCACATAAGAATACAATTCTTTAGATGAATACCCAAACTTGTATTTTCATCTGTGGGGGAGTTTTGACAGCCATCTTTCCTCATTTTGTCTGGGATCTGGTATTTGCTCTAGCATGGACAAAGTCAGAAATTCTGGAGGAGTTATTGCTGGATCTCAGACGTCCATGAAGATAGATTCCAGCTGCTGGACTTCAGCGTCTGGTGCCTGAGGAACATGTTTTCCCTTTGACTCTCTGTCCCTCAAGGAGATTCTCTCAGTGTTTCTGCACCCATTTTGAGCCTCTATGTGGCCTCTCAGGGGTGTCTTTGCAGTGCACATGCACACACACATACACAAATAATATACCAGGGATAGGTCGGCATCCCCTTGGCCAGACTCACAGTCTGTGAAGGGAGAGGTTTAAACACACCCTCCAGCACACACAGGGTCTTGCAGGCCTGAGCATGCTAATCAGGTTACTGTGCCAGTAGGGGTGCTTGGCCAACTCTCTGCAGCCTGTCTGCAAGAAGAAGGAAGAGCACCATGATAAAAGGAACTCTTAATTTCTTTGCTAACATTACACTTTTTTGCCTTGCTACCAGACCAGTTCCTCAATGCCCACAGGGACTGAATTCAAATGCCTGTGGACAGATGTTTCTGTGTCCGGCTGGGTATGAGTTCAGTGGACTTGCAGGAACTTCTCCCATTATGCAACGGATCCCTTCAGGCAGGAGCTTTGAACATTGTCTGCCCTTCTTTCGAAGGGTCACTGCTGTTGTGAAGTCCCTCTAGCCACCTCCAACCTGCAGAGAAGACAATTTTCTTTGAATCTTCCTCAGATTCTTCCTGTAGCTGGTAATATTCATGTAGTTTAGGGAGTTGGGTTCAGTTATGTAGCTTTTGTGACAATGTGTGGAAAGAGGGAACCCATGCTAAAACATTTCCAATTTTTAGTGGTTTTACATTTGAATTATTAGTGTGGAGGTTTACAAAACAGCAGTTAGCCTGTCAGTTCGATTTGTGCCCTTATTCTTTCTGAGTCTTTAGAGCCTTTCTTTTACTCTCTCTGTATTTTTCTTCTTAATGTTTTCTTCATGTTGTTGTTATTGTTACGTTGGCTCAAAGGTAATTTTTCCTGGCAACACAACCTTTTATTTGAGGGCTTATACTATTGTTGTCTTTTGAAAGATTTTCCATTCTGCCTGGTTATTCCAATCCCTTTCGAATTTTTTTTTTTTGTTTCATCAAGCAAGGATCATTCTGTTGTGGTTAACTTTCCAGACTGTTATACTGGAAAAAAAAGGAAAAAAAAGAAGAAAAAAAATTATGTATGTATATCATATATATATATATAAGATACACATACACATATGTATGTGAAACATGTACATGTAACATATACATATATATATATATATGTATGAACACCACAGACAACCAGGCTAGGGAAATATCAAGGGAAAGGTGACCTGCAGCTGATTTTGTACAGGCCATAAAAATTACTGCCTCTGGTCTATTATTCCACAGTTGTGTTGACAGCATGGCTGTAAATACCCTGTATCTTGTTTCGGCCAGGGACTAGCATAAAACAGCTGTGTACATCTCCTAAACCAGAACAGTTCATTTTCCCTGAAAAGGTCACTCACTCCTTGTTGAAACAGCTCAGGGGAAGAGTAAGATGTAACCTCCAACTGGGAATATGTGGTATGGGAAGTGCTGAAGGAGAAGTGGTGTGAGTGGAGTGAACTGACAGCTGTGAGTGGGATAAGTTGACCCATGTAGTTATACAGATACAGTCAGATGTTGAAGGACACCCATCACCAAATTATCCTGTCTGTAGTACTGGGCAGAAAAGGGACATGAGATGATTAGAGGCCGCTGCAAAAGTGTGAGACAAAGCTGACTCTTCCTCCTATTTCATGGGAAATGGGTCAGTGTCAGTGTTTTCAAGTCCTAGAAAAGACTACAATTTAAGTACTTTAATAAGAGCTTCGATTTTCCCTGGAGTCTGAGCCACCAGGCTCCCACTGAAAACTCTAGCCAAGACTAAATGGATTTTTTTTGCCAGACTGAGAACTCAGACACTGCAACGTCAGTTGGAAGAAGTCATAATAACACTGAGGTGGGGCAGAGGAGGGGAATGTGTTTTTATTTCAGAAATCACTATTTAGTACCTCTTTGAAGAAACAAGCCATATCTACACTGCCCACCCAAAACAACATAAATCTAATTGATGATTCATCCTCATCCACCTTGCACTCAATCATGGGTGGCTTTCTATGCTCAAAAGGCAGAAAAGTGTTTATGAGGACAGCTTTCAAACTCCAGTAGATCTTTTACCTCTCACTTTCTGAGTCACTTCAGAAATACTTGAATGCTATTTTAAGTAGAATTATGAGAATAATATTCCTCACTTATGCACTGACTTAGCTTGAAGCATTAAACATCCTAATAAAATCTTTTTGACTTCTCAGCTTATTCATGAGTGGGAAGAATCAGGGCCTAAGAGCAAGGGAAGGCATAACTCATCTCTCTCTACTTTTAATGTCTCTGTGCTTGTTTTCTTTCACAGGTAAATTATGAAAAAAAATCCCCAAATACATTCATGACTGCTGAATGAAAGCAATTCTGGTGACCAAATGAGTCTATAGGATGTAGAGAATGAAATTATTATGGGTGCAATGGGTTTTATGGTAGATTTGAAGGCAGAAGCTATGACTCTACACCTAACTAGCTCTTCAAAGCTCCCCCAATGCACTGGAGAAGAGCACATCAGAATCAGGTTGCTCAGGACTTATTCCTGTCTAGACTACTGATTTTCATTTTCTAATGCTGCATCTTAGTGTACATTGATTTCCCACACTGTAAGAAAGAGTGAAGATATGTGTCTCTCTTTTTAAAGCCACTCATGATGCACTGCTGGAAAGCATCGTTTTAGAATGAGGCATTATTTCTGTGTTCCAGTCATGTGATAGTAATTGCAGGACTGGGATTACAGATTCTTTGTTGGGTATTTGAATACCATAAAATCCTGAACTGGTCCTGACTGCTCCTGCCCTTATCTGCAAATAGATTCTGACTGCATTTGCAAGGATTAGTATTGCCTGTGTGGGATTGGACCCACTTGCAGCAAGGCCAGACACTACCCACAAAATTACTGATTATTAGACATCTGTATGCTGACTTGCTGTTTTGTGTTATAGTATTAGAGGTTGGTGTTTAAGGGAGGGGTGCAGCGGACAAACAACATTTAACCAGCATTTCTGATATTGCCCTGTATATCCCACAGGGCTAACACTAATAGTTTCATCACAGGTCATAGGTTTTTTTGTGTTTCTTATAGCACTGAAGCATGCAACTCTGTATTTGCAATAAAATTGTTGCTGTCAGCCTTCAAACTGGTGAGTTCATTTGCCTTATTTCTTGCAAATAAAATCTTATTAGTATGAGTATAAAAGATCAGGACCCTATCCCACTGCTTATATCATTCTATCTGGACCTAGAAAAGCTTGGAACTATTCCAAGTGGTCCTGTGCAGCTTGTGTGATTTCAAGCCCTCCACTCAAGTTTCAGAGATATGGAATCATCCACTGGAACCCAGTAAAGAATGAGCTGTCTAATCCAGGTGTAAAATCTGGGCTTTGTTTCTGTGGTGCAATTCCTTTTCTGCAAAGTGACGATTGCAGATCATTCATGTTTCACATAGTTTGGGAAGGGTTGAGGTATGAAGCCTAGTCGTGCAGGAGTCCTCTGGAAACAGAAATTAGATGCAATGAATAGAAATCCAAATTTTATTGACTTAATTGGCAAAAATGTGCTCACCAGTATATACTTGTAAATGTGAAGGTCTCCGTCAGTATATGCTGGTAAATGTGAGGGTCACCATCTCCAAGATGAGGAGCACTCATGTGAGGACACAAAGCTTCCATATTTCCCCAAGTATGGCTTATTTTCTGCAAGTGCTTCTTCATGTGAGGGAGTGGGAGATGTCCCAGGTCTTGTGTTGGCTGGAGGACAAGCCAGGGTCAATCAGATCCAAATCTTGGCCAGATACAGCTCATAAGCATTCTTTTCCCTGACATTTTCATGTGTTTTTCTTTACCAGTAGTATATTAGATATCAACCCTCTTTTTGCTGTTCTCATTTTCTGGGCAGTGAAAGATATGGCTCCCCTCCATTTTTGATTCCACAAAACTGTAACCAAAACCAAAGACAAGTATGTTTTCTGCTCTAGTATGATGTATTGTGTATCATATCATTATCTTTTGGCTTCTGCTAGCTAGAAAAATAATAATAATACTTAGCACTGGCATAGCAATTACCTCTCAGAGCCCTTTGTAACCATTGCCTAGCTCCATGGTTCCCAAACTGTAGTGCATGCCCCGGGAGTGGTTGCAGAGAGCTGTTTTCTCAGGCTGGTGAGTCCTGGGCTTACCAGCGGTTCATTGCCCTAAAGAGAGCTGCAAATCCCTTCAGTCTGGTGATGTAGAGTAGCAGGCAGAAACCCTGGTACACTAAACAAACCGGGGCCATCTGCCAAACTGCACAAAGTTGGTGACTTGACACCTGGACCTGGAACAGTATAAAGGCAAATTGCTTCTCACAGGAACAAGTGTTCCAGTGGCTTCAGCAATGTTTTGTGACCGGGAAAGTGAGGAGAAATGGTCTCTAAAACATCGTCAAGGAGGGCTTTCACTGCTGAGTCTGTCTTAAGAAAAAATTGGGATTAAAACAAATGTATTAAATCTAGAAAATTAATATCATGAAAATGCAACTTTTTTTTTTTTGCGTGAGATTACCAGTAATCAATTTTTAAAGGTCTTACAGCTGTAAAAATAACTATTTAGATTTTTGCATATCCATCTGGAATATGGAATACAAATTGGCCTTCCTAACATCAGTGTATACAAACAATGAGAACACAGTTTCTCATAGTCACTCCCACCTAAACAACTCAGTATTTATCTAAGTGGAAGAGCTTCAGCAGCCTGGGATAAAGGCTCTCTACTAGCACATCACATACCTTAGTTGAAAAAATCTCTCTGTTCTTGATCACAGAACACAGAAAGATGAACCTGAGTCTCCTTAACTGCAGCTGTATAAAGAAGGAAGGGAGAGCACAGCTATCCTGTTCCTCAGTTTTCCTGCAGCTTGTATCTTTGGCTTTTGCTACGTGTGCCCACAAGCAAAACCATTTTGGATCCAGAGAAAATAAACAATATGTGGGGATAACATTTTTCTTCTGATCTTCCCAGATAGCTAAAATGCCCCAAGGAAACAAAAGCATTATCCCCAAATATGTTTAATTCTTTATTTGACTGCGCCAAAGTTCTGTAGATCCCGTAACTACATCCAGGTAGCAGAAGCCATCATGTAGGGTTGGTGACATCTTGATTGCCATCAAATGTGCTTCCCACTCTTCAGAAGGAACACTCAAGTGTGGTTCTGAGCTGCNGGGGGGGGGGAACTGTGGTAAACAAGTAGGGATAAACCATTTTGAGGGGAACTAAGAGGGGGTACATTGGAACAAACCATCGATGAACTTACTAACAATAAATCACTAACTAAGCATCAAGAATATAGAAAAATCATAAAACCGCGACGCCACACACGAGGTTGATCAAACAGACATAGGCAAGGATGGGCACAAGCTACGAACCTTGATTATCTGTGCTGAGAAATTGTTCAAACAGCTCCTGGGATGTAACCAGGCACAATCAGAAGCATACACAGGCCTGCAATCATTGGCAATGCTCAGGCTGGATTTGGCCAGTCTGTTTTGGAAAGTATAGGACTGGCTAGTCTCACCTACTTGCTCTCAGGGTCAAATAATGGAGCCTAGCTATTTTTAAAATTTCAATACACACACAACCACAAAGGTTTTGCAGGTCCAGGGAAGAAGAGGATCCTCAAATCTCAGGCTGTGTCAAGCCAGGCGAGGCTTTGGACAAAAAGGCTGAGTTATGCCCCCAAATTTTGTAAGCGCATAGCTAATCAAGAAATTGAAATCAGTAGAGTAAAAAAAGTGTATGAAAATTAAAACTTCAGCTGTGAATTCCAACACATCTTAGGAAGGGGTGTACTCAGGAAAACTGTCATGCATGTGTCCTTGAAATTCATTCTTTTCTACACAGTTCTTGATGATTTTCAACAACTGAGTGCTGCATGGTACAGGTATGACCTAGGGATTAAAGGAAAAATCGCGTCAAATTAATATTGTTCCAGAGAAAGAAATCCCAATCCTCTTCTAGTCTTGAGGATGCAAAAGTTTTGCAGAAGTCATCTTTTTGTGGCAATTCACTGAGGGCCCTGTGAAAATTGGTCATTTGTAGTCCTGAATATTTTCTGTAGGCAGCTGGTCTCAAATTACAGCTCTGAGCTTTGCCATGTAACAGGTATATTTCCCTTATGAAAATACACATATGTGCATACATATTTGCATTGTTCTTGGACTAAAATATATTGCTTTACCTTGCAATATGAAGTAATCTTTCAGTAGTCTTGTTTTATATCTTCAAGTTGAAAAGACTATTGCAACATTAAACTACAAAATTAAGCTGGAATTCTCAAGAGAAAAAGGCTGCTTTGTGAGGTTATTAATCCTTCCTGTTTCCACTCTGTCCAAAAATACCACAATTTCAGTTTTGGTCACGGCATTTCAGCACTTCTTTCTCAGCCAAAATCTCAATATACTCAAATGCAAGTAAAGGAAATAATAATGGGTGATCTCAAACTTGCATTCTCCTTTCCCTTCTACCCCATTTCGGCTTTTTATACTGAAACTACCCCTCTCCCATCCCTTTTTTATTTGACAAAATAATAATTTTTTACTTGCAAATTAAATTTGATCCAGTAGTTCTAAACTTTTATGCTTTTGAAGAGAGAAGATATTGAAAACTGCAATTATTTTTGTGAAATAAAATAAAGCCTGTCTTGCTTAAAAAAGCATTCAGGAAAACAAAAATTTAACAGAAATATTTTGATAGCTAATATTTAAGTTCATTCCAGAAGATATGTTTATGTATGATTAGCTCAAATCAGAAATACCTTTCAATGTCTTCCTACTGCAGAAAATCACTCAGTAGAGATATTTTCAGAAATTATTTTTAACAGATGTGAGATTGTAGTGGCTAAGAGCCACAGACAGGCATGAAGAACATGGCAAATATGAGGCTGGGATGTGTGGTTTGATGATTCTTTTTCTCTTCAGCTGGACTTTAGCTTGTAGCAATTAAAAGCCTTCTAACTTTAAACTATCTAATTAAAGTCTTTCAGCCTTACAGTCTGGTACTTTTAAATGATGTTATTAGGGGCTCAGCAGCTTCCAGGAATGCACTTTACAATACCATGCTGACAAAGTTACTCTAGCTGTCTAGTGCTCTTGGTAGGCATGAAATGACTTTTTGTAAAATCTGTTAATTTTTTGCTCTGGTTTAGAAAAAATCTTTCAAAAATAGAAAGGGCAACATACAACTAAAGGCAAATGTTTTCTTTCCTCATAATACAAAACTTTGTCTTATTTTACTGTCATTTAGGAGAAGAGGATATTAGACACCTGCTGAGAGAGGAG